>CATKRY010000145.1:0-224388 GCA_949775005.1 Orthosia gothica
AATATTGTATCACCTCATGGGGTGGCGCACTAAAAATGCATCTACTGTCTCTTGAAAGGGCTCAGAGAGCAATTTTAAAAGTAGCCAATTTCCACCCTTTTCTCTACCCCACTGATCTGCTTTACAAATCCTGCAACGTGCTGACTATTCGGCAGCTTTTTATTATGCACTTAGTATTAAAACAACACACCATGCTTTCCTATAACGCCGAATACATAAATAATAAGAGACGAAATGACATTGTCTGCGATTCTAATGCATCCTCAAAATATGTCTTTGTAAATAGATTCTTTACTTTCTTAGGTACATTTCTGTACAATAGATTAAATAGAAAATTAAGTATGTATGAATTAAATTATTTTAGCTGTAAAAAGACTATCCTTGAACATCTACTTGGCATCTCTTACGGAGAGACAGAAGATCTCCTGGCTGTAACAAAATAATAATTTTGCTGTGTCTTTAATTTAAGTATTCATATACCATACCCATTGTTAATTTATTATTATTTATTATAAGTTTTAAGCACTTTATACCCTGAAACACAGGTTCAACCTAGTTCAGGCAAATAAGTAACTGTCTTCTTTTTTAAGTTTAAGATATTTTATTGTCAAATGTGCCTTATGCTATATAAATAAACGATAATTCAAACATAGCTAAGAACAAACAAAATAAAACTAAATCAAAATCGGTTCATCCGTTTAGGCGCTGTGATGCCACAGACAGACACACAGATACACAGACACACAGCAACACACGTGAAACTTATAACACCCCTCTTTTTCCGGCGGGGGTTAAAAATGAATCGCAAAATGTGTTGGTAAGCGCATAACTCAACAAGCAACGCCCGGGCCAATTCTTTTTTTTTAATGTTCGTTGAAGTTCAAAGATGGTTTTTACGTATATTTTTTTTTTTGTGTTAGGTTTTGGGTAAGGTAGTGTAGTGTAGGGTAGTGTAGGGTAGGGTAGTGTACGGTAGGGTAGTGTAGCGTAGGGTAGGGTAGGGTAGGGTAGTGTAGGGTAGTGTAGCGTAGGGTAGGGTAGTGTAGGATAGTGTAGGGTAGGGTATTGTAGCGTAGGGTAGGGAAGGTAGTCTAGGGTAGGGAAGGTAGTGTAGGGTAGGGAAGGTAGTGTAGGGTAGGGTAGTGTAAGGTAGAGTAGGTAGGGTAGATAAATGTTTGGTGTTTTTATGGTAAAACAAAGTTTGCCGGGTCAGCTAGTACCTAATAAAAATAATGTGTTATGTGTTAATAGATTATAAGAGATCTGCTTATTGTAAGCACCATAACACAATATAATATTTGCATGCCAACTTATGGCGAAATGTGTCATAGTGCTCATAACTAATTTATACCATCTTTTGTACCGCATTTAATGCAAATAAATGGCTTTGACTTTGACTGATCCGTAATATTAGTAAGCAAGATTGTAACTGGGAATATTTGAATAGACCCAGTGTATCGAATAATATAAGTGATTTCATTTGCACGATTGTACCCACCGACCTGCCCACACACGATTTCTTAACCTAAGGGAATATACATCCTGACTTCCCGATGGTTACCATCTATCGGCCAGCCTTGATGCGACATATATAATTACCTAAATTAAATTAAATTAAAAAAATCTTTTATTTCAGACAAAGTCCATAGGGTTAGTAACAATTTACTTAAAAAACGAGTGTTAGTAGGTACAGATATAAAACTGAAAACACATATAGCTACACTTTAGCGAGGAGCTGCATCCACCTCTGCATCATCGGAGAATCCCACCGATCTGCGAACACACTGAGAATAGTGTTGGTACCGCCGCGAACACGCCTCATCAGAGACGCACATCTTTTTCTAATAATGGCGGCGAAACCATCAATGTTTGTGTCCGCAAACATCCCTGACGCACTGCAACGCCACGACAGCCCCAACAGTACTCTCAGTGCATTATTATATTGGACGCGCAGGTCGCTGTATGCCCGCTGAGTGAAACTGACCCACAGGCTGCACGTGTAGAAGGACTGTCAGTAAGCTTTAAAAAGCGTTACTTTTACTGGCTTCGTACATCGCGCAAACCTGCGGGCCAGCATGTTACAACGAACAGCCAGCGACCTACGTTCCCTCTCAATGTCACAATTATCTTTAAGAGGAAACGGGGGTGGTCTATTCTCCATACAAACGCTCTCGTCTGTTTTCTCTCTGGTTTATGAACTTAAAGCAATGATTTTTTACAGTAAAATAAATATCAACTTTTCTTCTATGTTCCTATGTTTTCCTTTTTGGTGATATATTATCCGTATAAGAACTAGAACCCTCTCAAAATGATCAAAATTGTCTGTATTGAGTCGCTGTCTTCAGAGCCCTAGTGTACAAATTTGACAACTATTAATGAAAAAAGGAAAACATAGGGACATAGTAAATATCCTTCTTATTCAGTTTATGAAATATCTTTTAAATCGGTCCAATATTGGAGGAAAAAACAGACGAGAGCAAAACCTCGAATTATGACTTTTTACAGAAAATTTGTCGAATCTGCAGTTGTCCTTATCGCACGAATTTGTGGGCGGGGTGAGACGCAAGGGGTCTGCATAATACGTACACAGACGGAAAGGTGATGCGTAGTAGTTGAAAATAATATCGATATACTAGTGTTGAAAACAGTTATCGATAAACACATTTATATTGTTTACATGTGCTGTTCGTGAGAAATACAAATAGAAGTATTAAAAAGTATTGGATACAAAATAAAATAAAGTGCATGTCTAGAAATGTTTATTACAAAAAGTTTTCAATACAAAACAGTAAATTATTTATCGGATAGGTATCCGCAATCTCTAGATCGCCTACTAGGTACATCAGCGAAATTAAACTTATTTCAACGTCAGCCGCACGGGTCAATCGATCGGGTTAAGCTTTGCTTGCCGTGGTTGGTCCGTGGATGGGTGACCATATTTACATACCAAGACCCGTCCGTGTCTCGCCAAGCACGTTTAGCCGTTGGTCCCGGCTGTTATTTTCGGCTTTGACAGCCCGAGCGTCTGACCCGTTTTACCAAGGGGTTGCATATTACCCAGTAACTGGTTGTGGAGGTCAGATAGGCAGTCGATCCATCAAAATACTGGTATTCAGCTGCATCCGACTCTAATGTAGATGGGAAAAGGCTAGGCAGATTATGACGACGTGCTTTCTCTCACTGGTTTATTCTTTGGTATACCAACCGTCAATGATTTCTGGTAAAAGGCTAATGCCTTAGGCTTGCCACTAATGTGGTAGAACTTTTCAAATCAAATCAAATCTATAGAACTTTTCTATTAATGGTTCCATTTTATGCCATAATGCATCGTCCCTCTTAGTATTTTGAAAAATAAAAGCTTTTGGGACTACCTAAATAAAATAACAGAAATCTCGACGAGTTATGTGTAGTTGGCCTTGTACTTGGTAGAAGTAATTGTGATTCTGTTTTAATTGTAAAATTTTGCCTTTAAACATACATAAATTTATTTCATCATCATCATCGTCATCATATCAGCCACTGCTGGACATAGGCCTCCCCCAAGGGTCACCATATTGATCGGTCCCGTGCGCCTCGCATCCAGCGGATCCCAGGAACCTTCACCAAGTCATCGGTCCACCTGGTGGGAGGCCTTCCAATGCAACGTCTTCCGGTTCGCGGTCGCCACTCCAGATCCTTTCTGCCCCATTGGCCATCCGTTCTGCGAGCAATGTGCAAAATTCTATTGCTCGGGCTATGTCGGTAACCCTGGTTCTCTTGCATATTTCTACATTTCTGATTCGACCACGCAAGGAAACTTCATGCATAGCCCTCTCCATTGCCCTTTGGGTGACTGTAAGCTTTCTGCTGAGACCCATAGTAAGCGACCATGTCTCAGAGCCATATGTCTGGCAACACACACTCGTCATAGACTTTCGTCTTGGGACACTGTGGTAAGTTGGACGAGAAGATACCGCAACTTCCCGAACACTGCCCAGCCAAGTCGGATTCGACGGTTGACCTCTGAAGTGGACTGTATTGGTTGTTCGGATTCTTCGTTCTCGTATCCGGCTATCGAAGGACCAGACTGAAGTGGACTGTACCCAACAAACAAAAATTGCTCTTGTAGTGGCTTAAATTGCCAAAAATAATATTCTAATAGGAGCCGCATTATCGCTAATAAGGGTGCGTTTGGGCACAATTTATAAAGACAATAACCTTATACCCCCCTTATAGTTGCTTTATTGTCCGCTTTTTTTCCTTATACGTGTTATATTATGACAAGGAACAAGGAAGTTAAACTTATAAGAAACATATAAATAACCTTAATACGGGCGTTAACCCTTATACTTGTTTTATTATGGTCCGATACATGGGAGTTTAACTCATTGCGTTAAATCAAAGGCTCTTAAAAATCCGTAGCCCTTATAGCCGTCTGTTTATGATTATACAATAAGTCTTTTTGTTAGTGATTTACATTTTTGCAACAATTTGATGAAGAAAAAGGAAAGTGAACGGTAAGTTATTATTTTATGTAGTTTATTTACCTGATTTATGTGCTCGTTTATAGTGAAAAGTGTATGGGAATTCAAATGCATGATAAAATGTGGTACGCTGTGTGTTGTAGAATCAACCCGCCCTTGAATTTAAGCTGTTTTAGGGCTACAAACGTTATTAATTATTTAGTCATGTTATAAACAGTGCTATTAAAAGAGCAAAACGATTTGCACATCGTCTACAAGGAGTCTATGAAAGTGAAAACTTTATAATGGCAACAATTGTTGCTTATACTATCGCCATTTTACATGTCGTTAGGGTTCCTTCCTTTGACACGAACAAAACCGTACCGAGCTAGTGTTGTATGTATAAAAAAAATATTTGGTGCTGGAAGAGATCTCTTTATAGGAATACATAAGCTCGCTTTTGTGCACTAATTTTAAATTTGAAATATAATTATAATTTGTAAGTACACAATAAAGAATATAATTATATTTAATATGTTTGTCCGCAGATATTGCAATGGTAGTATACATATTGGCAGATTGGATGGATTGGATTTTGAAATACGGCGGCATGATATGCCTTTAAAATTATGACCAATAAAAATACGTGATTTTCAAAGTAGTTGTTTTATTTTATAAAGTATGGATTAATGGTGTAAAATACAACACCGAATTATATTCTACATTTAAAAATTTACATTTAATATCATTTACATGAAAAGTCATATATATTTTTTGACTTACTAGAGATGTAATCTTCACATTTATAAATATTAATTAATGTTATTGTATTATGTATTAATTAATTCTCTAATATCACTACGAATATCAATATTCTTCAACTCTAAGATTCTAAGTTACAAGAAAGCTAAGAGACAATGCTTACGGTACATTGTGTCCGGCCCTACCAGGTAGATACATTACAAGGGACGGAGTTCGTCTTATTTTCTCACGCCGCTTCGCGGCATGTGGCCATCCTTTCATACAAATTTTAATTACGGTCGGAATATTAGTCGGGCCCGAATCATTAAGCATTGATTTTAAATAACATTTTATAACATTGAAAAAGGCCGACAGAAGATCTATATTGCCGCCATTCATAGACCCGCTAAGAAACCAAGAATGTGCAGTTATAAAAACAGTCATTAAGGAATTTAGCGTGGGAAGTGTCCATTTCTAAAATTACACATGAAAGCTCGCCGACGTTAACAGTTCTCCCCCTGGCGCAGCTCGCGTAGCCTCCTTCGTTGACACGACGACGAGCTTGCTCACGGGGCGTCGAAAGGTGCCGGTCCTGGTGCGCACCTCGACGACTCTGATGCCGCCATCCGGTCCGCGATGCGTGCGCTCGACGATTCCCATCGGCCATGTGTTCCGTGGCTCGCCGCAAGGTACCCGTGTGGGCAGATAATTGCGTAGCCACCGTCGCCAGCTTGCATGGCTCGCACGTCCTCATACTTCGAGAAGCGGGCTGGGTTCGGTAGCCAGCTGTCTCGCTCTGTTTCTTTCCTTGTGTGAAGGACCTCCTCGTTCTCTGGTTCCTCCGTCGACGTCGTGGGCCACTGCTCTTCAGGCAGGAGCAAGAAGTCCGGCCCCCGAAACCATCTATCCGAGGCGCAGATGGGCGTGTCGACGAGTCGAGTGGCGTCGTCCGCTACGTTGCACGCAGTAGGCAGCCAACGCCACTCTTCTTTCTGGGTCAACTCTGCGATCTCTCCCAGCCGATGCGCGACGAATGGCGTGTAGCGTCGTACATCGTTATGGATCCAGTGCACCACGGTAGATGAATCGGTCCAGTAGGTCGTCTGGCCGATATCGACGCGCTCCCTCCTTATCGTCTCGGCGAGTCTTGCCCCGATCACTGCGGCTTGTAGCTCCAGGCGTGGTATAGTTTGCGCCCGACGAGGCGCCACCTTAGCTTTGGCGGCCACCAACACGACGTTCAGGCTCCCATCGTCGTTTCTTATTCGCCAATAGGCCACGGCTGCGTAGGCTTGCTCGCTGGCGTCGCAAAGTACGTGTAAGTCGACGCGTTCATACTTTTGCGTCACGTAACAGCGCGGTAGTCGCAGCTGAGCGAGTTCTGTCAGGCGAGCGAGCCAGGAGGCGAAAAGCTCGTTCTCTTCCTCGGGGATTTGCTCGTCCCACGTCGTCTGAAGGCGCCACAAGCTCTGCAGTATGATCTTCGATCGTATTGTGTAGTGGCTCAGCAACCCAAACGGGTCGTATATGGACATCACGGCGCTGAGGGCTTCACGCTTAGTCGGGGCGCGCGTTCTCGTTCTTACTTCAGCCGGGACTCGGTTCATGGATGTGTTGAACCCCAGCTCATCGCGCTCCGCGTCCCAATGCAGCCCCAGGATCTTGCTCTCAGGCTGCTCACCTTCCAATTGTGTAGGAGAGGTGGCGTGTAGCTCGGTGGGCACGTCGCATAGCACCGTCTCGTCGCTGGAGCTCCAACCTCGCAGCGTGAACCCTGCGTGCGCGTGCACTGCCCTCGTTTCCTCGACTGCTCTCCGTGCTTCTTCGGCGTCTTCATAGCTGGCCACCAAATCGTCCATATAGTGACTTCCTTTGATGGCCTCCAGCGCCCGCGGGTACTCCTGCCCATGTACGTCTGCGTTGTAGTTGCGTACGTAATGGGCCATGTACGGGGAGCTCGCGGCGCCGAATATCATACTGGTCATCTTGTATTTCCTCGGAGGCTCTTGTCGGTCGTCACCTCTCCACAGGAACTGTTGCGCTGGTTGGTCCTCCGGCCTTATCCCGATCCTCAGGAACATCTCCTGCACGTCTGCTGTAATCGCTACCGCCTTTTCTCGGAACCTAAACAGGATTCCTGGTAGCGACAGCAGCAGGTCGGGCCCCTCCAACAGTTCGTCGTTTAGGCAGACGCCGTTGCTCTTCGCTGCTGCGTCGAACACTAGCCTATGTTTGCCGGGCTTGTTCGGGTTCTGCACGGCGAAATGTGGCAGATACCAACAGATGGCACTCGCTCGCTCCGACCCGTCGCATGGCGTTGCGTACCCCTTGTCCAATAGGTTGTTAACCTGCTTGGAGTACTCGGCCGCGAACTGTGGGTCGGCGTCCATCTTCTGCTCGATCTTCTTCAGCCGGCGGAACGCTTGATTGTAGCTAGGCGGCAAAGTGATTTCCTCTCGTCGCCATGGCAGCCCAACCTCGTACCCGGTGCCAATCTTCCTGATTGTCCTCCCGACTATGTCGATAGCCCGTTGATCGCTCGCCTTGACTCTCGGCTTGCCTTGTATGCCGAGCGCGTCGATCCTGAAGTGGCCTTCGACTAGGTCGTGGAGTTCCTGGCTGCATGCACCCTTTGTTCGGTCGGGCTCGTACACATGCAGCACGTTCCCTTCTTTAACGATGGTCTTGCGTGGTGCGGTTCCGTGCACCACCCATCCTAGTTGCGTTCTTGATGCTGCCGGTTGGTTAGGGCCGCCGATTCGGAGCTCGCGGGACACTATGCACTCCCAGTGGTCTGTACCCACTAGAAGCCCGGGGCGCGCCAGTTCGTAGCACACCTCTTCTGGTGTCAGGTCCCTCAGGTGCTCGTAGTCCAGCAGCGTGTCGGGAATAGACTGCTGGTGCAGCCGGAGATCCTTCATGGTCCTTGCTCTGACCTTGTAGCTCTCGTCACTCTTCAGTCCCTTCACGTTGATGTTTACTGTTTGGCTGCCCATATCTCGCAGCGACATGTTGACCCCGCTCAGGTGGAGCGGCCGTGATGGCCCTTCTGCCCCGACGCTCGCCGCCAGTTCTTCGTCCACTAGCGTGATCGTGGCCCCTTCGTCTAGGAGCGCGTAGGTCTTGACCTCCCCCCGTGGTCCGGACACGATGACAAGGCACATCTTGAGCAAGACTGCCCGTGGCCCAGTAGCAGGTCGGGTAGCCACGGACAGGACCGCTTCCTCCTTTGGTGGTTCAGCCTTCACCGTGTCTTCGGTCTGCGCTTCGCGTACCGCTTGATGGAGTGTCGCATGATGCGGGCGGCGACATTGATCCACGCCGCACAGCTGCGCCTTGCAGCTTATGCGCCTGTGTTGCTTCCGGGCACATTTGAAGCAAATCCTATTGGATTTCAGGAAGCTCCATCGCTGCTCTACCGTAAGCGCCTTGTACCGCGGACACCGCGTCAATACGTGGGCTTGCTCACACTTGGGGCACTTGTCCTTTTCTTCTTCCCTTCCTTCGGTTGTAGTGAACACGCTCGCCTTCTTCTTGAGTGTCACGATGGGTCGAGTTTCCTTTCTCGGTGCGGCGGCGCTTGTAGACGGAGCGTACGTATATCGTAACGCTCGGTCCGCCTCTCGCATTAGAAACCGTGACATCACGACGATTTCCGGATCTGCTGTCCCTTCTAGATCGTAGGCGTAGTCACACCAGCGGGATCGGAGATGCGGGCTGAGCTTGTCCAGTACTTCCCGGGTCATAAAAGGGTTGAAAAAGTAACCTCTTCGATCGATTGTTTGCAGCACGCAAATGATGTTCTGTAGCTTGACAGCGAAACTGTTGAGTTCTGTGGCCGATGTACCAGGTTTCGGAAGCTTCTTGAGGTCATCCAGTGCCCGGTCGATGATGACTTCCGGTCGTCCGAAGCACTGCTCAAGGGTCTTCATAATGACGCCTGGATCAGTGGCCGTATGTAGAAGGGCGGCCACGGCGTCTCTTGCTTCTCCTTTGAGGCAGCTTCTTAGCCTTTGTACTTCTCGGCTGCTGTAACCTGGTACATGTCTGTCGAATCTCGTACAGCCGCCTTGAATGGCAGCCACTCGTTGGCTGCTCCGGAGAATGTAGGTAGCTCCGTATGCCAGGGTGGGGCCATCTTCCCTAGCGTTGTTGCCAAGTGCTCGATGCTGTCCTTCGCTCTTGTGGGGGTCGGCGATCTCGTTCTAGATGCGAAGCGTAGCTTTTTGGATTCTCTTGGTCCCTCCTCCCCCCGTGGGATTCGTCCTTAGCCATTCATCCACCATTCGATGAGGCTCTTCGTGTGGACGAGAGGGCTCTTGTTCCTCTTGTACGCTTTCTTCATCGTTGATCGCTGACACCTCCACTGCTAGTCTCTTCTTGACTAGCTCTTCTTTCAGTGCCAGTTGCTGGGTCCGGATGGCTGCTAGCTTCTCTGCAGCCTCCAGTTCCGCCATCCGTAGCCTTGTTGTGACGCTTGTCGTGGACCGTTGCGACCTCATTGTCCTGGTCGGTGACGTCATTCGCTGTCGGATCGCGGTGTTTGTCGTCTGTGCACTGGAAGGCCCCGCTGCGCTGTTGTGTGCTGTTCTCGAGACTGGTGATGCTGGTGGGTCCGGTGAGAGTCTTCTTCTTCGCTCCCGTTCGATCAGCTCCGCTTCCTGGCGGCGCGCCTCCTGTTCTTGGACGCGTAGCTGTTCTTCCATCTCGGTTGCGTCTCCCTGGCTCCTTGTGAACACCATCTTGAGTCGTTCAGCACTTTTGGTGTAGCACGACGGGTTGGTACCTCTTCGGGTCGGTACTATGAGTGAAACCGGTCGGCTCGGTTCGGTGAGCCAGTCGGGTTCGGTTGGGATTAAGCTGGTCAGGTTCAAGACCGGGTAGGTTCGAAACCGGTCCTGTTCCGTACAGCTTTGTTCTTACCGCAGATCTTCTTACTTCGTCTGCAGCTCGGTGACAGCCGGGTTCCTTTCTCCGCTCTTGCCGCAGATCTTCGTACTTGGTCTGCAGCTCGGTGGTTCTGGTTGCAGCGGGTTCTTCGTTCTTGTATCCGCTGCTTGATGGACCAGACTGTATTGGGCCTGGTTGCCACGGGTTCTTCGTTCTTGAAACCGTAGCTCGCTGGACCAGGCTGAAGTGGACTGGTTGCCGCGGATTCTTCTTGTATCCGTTGCTCGTAGAACCAGACTGAAGTGGACTGGTTGCCGCGGAATCTTCGATCTTGTATCCGGCTTTCGAAGGACCAGACTGAAGTGGACTGTATTGGTTGTTCGGATTCTTCGTTCTCGTATCCGGCTATCGAAGGACCAGACTGAAGTGGACTGTATTGTTGGTTCGGTTGGAGACTCGTTGAGGAAATGAAAATACTGTCTTGATTCGTATCTTCAATTTATTCCTTACTTGTTACTCCTTGTAGAGTGGAAGACCGACTGTGTCTCTGCCTACAAGCGGGCCGGCTTTTATACAAAAACCGCTCGGCGAGAACAATGGCGCCCCTACTTTGCAACTGTATTCAAGCATGGCACCACAGAAATGCCGATTTTATAAAACTTATCTTACTTAAATATACACAAGTTATACATTTCCTTAATCTACATACTTAATTCTACATAGGAAAAATATAAAAGGTGTACAAAGGTCAACACAAAAATCTTAATCTAGATTCCTCCTTACTCCAAGTATTAAACTATGACAATATACATAATCTTATCTAATTAGCTACCTTTTCTCTAAATCTTATGTATATTTCAAGTTTTATTATACTCCTACTCTAAAATTCACATGGCACATACATGTGTTGTTTTTACACGTGGTCATTTCGTGAACATAACGTGGTCATTTATTTTTGTAACAAAGAAGAAAACTGCGAGACAATCCTAACTAACTATCTACCTTTTCTCTAGTTCTTATACACATTACAAGTGTAGATAGCTTTACTCACATGGCACCTACGTCAGTCCTACTTTAAATATGCACGTGTTAATTTCTAAGTTACAAGAAAGCTAAGAGACAATGCTTACGGTACATTGTGTCCGGCCCTACCAGGTAGATACATTACAAGGGACGGAGTTCGTCTTATTTTCTCACGCCGCTTCGCGGCATGTGGCCATCCTTTCATACAAATTTTAATTACGGTCGGAATATTAGTCGGGCCCGAAACATTAAGCATTGATTTTAAATAACATTTTATAACATTGAAAAAGGCCGACAGAAGATCTATATTGCCGCCATTCATAGACCCGCTAAGAAACCAAGAATGTGTAGTTATAAAAAAACCGGCCAAGTGCGAGTCCGACTCGCGCACGAAGAGTTCCGTACCATTATCGCAAAAAATGGCACAAAAATCACGTTTGTTGTATGGGAGCCCCACTTAAATATTTATTTTATTTTGTTTTTAGTATTTGTTGTTATAGCGGCAACAGAAATACATCATCTGTGAAAATTTCAACTGTCTAGCTATCACGGTTCATGAGATACAGCTTGGTGACAGACAGACAGACAGACAGACAGACAGACAGACAGACAGACAGACAGACGGACCGCGGAGTCTCAGTAATAGGGTCCCGTTTTTACCCTTTGGGTACGGAACCCTAAAAACAGTCATTAAGGAATTTAGCGTGGGAAGTGTCCATTTCTAAAATTACACATGAAAGCTCGCCGACGTTAACAACCTCTTTCTCGAAGTTGGCCCTACCCAACTGGATCGTTTGTCCCAGGTAGACATAGTCACCCACAACTTCGAGTGTAGAGTATCCGACCTTGATTGGAGTGAGTGTAACATGGACATTCAACATCACCTTGGTTTTGTGCATGTTCATCCTAAGACCCATTCTTTAGGAAGCTCTACTGAGGTCATCGAGCATTGTACTGAGGTCCTCCATAGTCTCAGCCATGACCACTATATCGTCGGCAAACCGAAGGTGAGTGATGTATTCGCCATTGACATTTATGCCTAGCCCTTTCCGGTCCAGAACCCTGAAGACATCTTCCAGTGCAGCGATGAACAGTTTTGGAGATATTACGTCTCCCTGTCTCACACCTCGCTGCATAAGGACGGGTTCCGAGGTCTGATCCTGAAGTCGAACTGACATGGTAGCGTTTTTATACAAACATTTCAACACTTCAATGTACCGGTAGTCAATTTGGTACCGTTGGAGAGACTGCAGTACAGCCCAAGTGTCGATCGAATCGAAGGCTTTCTCGTATTCCACAAACGCTAAACAGAGAGGCAGGTTGTACTCTTCGGTCTTCTGTATAACCTGACGCGTATTTGTGTGGTCTGCGGAGACGATTAGTGATGACCCTTGAAAACAGCTCTAAATCCATTTATTTTTGATGAATTCCGTCTTCAGGTGACATACTTGCAATTTCATAAGGACAGTTTACCTCTATTATCGAGTCTTCACCTACCAGACCATCCGGGCTTGCCGCTAGAAAGGGTTTGTTTTCATCGATAAACATTCCACACTCTAATACCTGTAGCCCCGTGTGCTTGATAAATTGATCGATCGCTTCAGATTCCTTTTCCTTGCCATAATTGGTAGCCACGGTTCCTTTAAATTTGTTATATAATAACGTTTCTCATATTTTGCGAACCGATGTTTTCAAAGTCGCATCTTACATATTCGCCCAAAATTCGATGCCGTAAGCCACTTTCAATTTCCCATAAGCTATTATCGCTTTTGCCCCCACTATTTTTCTTTGAACATCCTTAGTTGAGAGCAATCTTTCAAGAAATTTATTTTTCTTTAAATTTATATAAATCCAAAGGCATATCTTCTTCCAACTCTAAGCGACTAATATTAACAGGTTATGTAGTTCTTTTTATTTTGCTCGTTCCGTCTTTGGGATACGTCAGTTTCCTTTTACGGTAAATCTCTGTGAATTTTTTCGAACGCAGCTTTTGTTCTATTTTTTTTTTTTGTATATTGGCCCGGACTGCAGCCCTGTATTTTTATTGAATGCGTGCATGAATAGCCTTTCGCTATTCCATGAAGTTACTACTCCATAACGCGCTCCATTTTTCCGCCAATAAATTTAGCAATTACATTATTAAATTGCACTACAGTATTAATAGTAACGTCCAAAAAAAAAATTTTTGCGTTTGCTGTTAAGAATAACATATATTGTTGGATATCTGTCCACAATCCACAACAACAAAAGTAACGAGTGACTGGGGCGATTACAAGAAATGCGCAAGCCGCGGCCGGGAGGCACGCACACACTGTCAACTTACTCACACATGGATAAGGCGGCCGGGCCACAGATTACTTATTAGTTACTACGTGCCGGGCGCCACGCGCTCGCAGTTCGCAGAGCGATAGCGATAGTTTTTTCAAATACCTATTTTTCAAAAGTCTCTCCGCCCGTATTTCCTCTTAAGATCTTCGGTAACCCAGTGGCCTAGGTATTTAAACTTGTCTACTCTTCGCAGGGGTTTTCCACACAGTGCGACATTCGGAATACTAGAATATGTCACACTACCTGCTTTGAAAACCATTAGTTCGCTCTTTGTGACATTATATTTGAGGCCATGAATCACCGCGTAAGATTCGCATATAGCGATCAGTCGCCTCAGAGCACCGATCGATGGGCTCAGCAACACCATATCATCAGCATAACTAATATTATTAATACACACCCCGTCAACATGACATCCGTTATTGATGCTGCTGAGCTCAACGATCAGTTGGTTCATATAAAGGCTGAAGAGTCGCGGTGAGCTAAGCCCCCCCTGCCTCACCCCGCACTCCAGCCGATACACGTCTGAGTGCGAGCCAACCCACTTCACACTATTACTTTGACTACTATAACAGTACTTAAATATTGACACTATCTCAGGTGGTAAAGTAGTATCACATTGTAATTTACGCCACAGAACATCGTAACATACGAGATCGAAAGCCCTTGACAGATCCAGAAAACAGGCAAAAATGGGCGTCTTCCTGTCTGTGTAGTATTGAACAGTCTGCTTGAGGCACAAGATTGCACTCTCAGTTGACAGCCCAGGCCTAAAGCCGAACTGGGCATGTCCGTGACTACCGCAGGACCCCGACATCAACCGCTTCCATATTTGGTAAATACGTGGGACACTCAGAAAGTTTTGCGAAACTAAAAAAAATTGTTCTATACGTACATATATTTTTATTAAATCTTTTCAAAGTACTTTCCACCAGCCTCTATACAAAGATTCATGCGCCTAAACCAGTTTTCAAAACACTTTTTCCAGTCCGCCGCAGACACCTCGTTTACAGCCTGCTCGAACGCAACCAGCGCATCTTCCGGCGACGAAAATTGTATCCCTTTGAGCTGATTTTTTATTTTTGGGAATAAAAAGAAGTCACACGGTGCTAGATCAGGGCTGTAAGGAGGGTGACCCAGGAGTTTGACTGGCGTGCTGTCCAGGAAGTCCCTCGTTTTGAGTGCGGTGTGCGCAGGTGCATTGTCGTGGTGGAGCAGTAGCCCGCGGAGCCCTGTGTTTGGTCGCTTGTTGCTTATAACAGAGAAAACTTCTGGCAAACATTTGGTAGTATACCATTCGGCATTAATGCTTCTTTGATCCCGTAAGGGAATTGATACCAAGTGGCCAGTCAAATTAAAAAAGCTAGCGATCAAAATCTTACCCCCGCTTCTAGATCGCTTCACTTTGGTAGGCGTTGGCTCATTTTGAAACACCCAAACAGTCGACTGGCGCTTGGTTTCTGGGTCGTATTGATAAATCCAGGACTCATCACCTGTAACGATGTCGTAAACACGCCGAGACGAGCCTGCTTCAAATTTGTTAAGCATATCACGGCACCATTCCACCCGGGCCTGCTTCTGAGCATCGGTGAGGTTGTGCGGCACCCAGCGTGATACTATCCTCCTCACGCGAAGATGGCTGTGTAGAATCTCGTGAACGCTTCCCGATCCAATCTTCAATATGTGTTGAATCTCCTGATATGTAATTCGCCTATTGTCTTGGATTAAATTTTTCACTGCTAGCACGTTTTCTTCGGTAACAGCCGTCAAAGGGCGACCGCTTCTTTCGTCATCCCCCAAAGTTGGTCGACCGCGCTTGAATTCGTTATACCAACGATCATAGAAATATAATTGGAAGGGCCTTCATCCATGAATGCCATTTGAAGTCTATCGTACGATTCATCCGGTTTCAGGCGACACTTGAAATCGTATAAAATCATAGCTCTAAAATGTTCCCGGCGCAGATCCATATTTCAGTGAGACACAATACTTTGAATTAACTCGCAAAAAATGTGGAGGGAAATTTTGAAATTGGAACTTACTTATTTTTACTTATAAATAATCATATTTTCGAAAAACATTATAACTGGCCAGTCTCCCATATATAAAAACTTTTTTTCGCAATACTTTCTGAGGGCCCTGGTAATTACTACTCAATTGGTACCAATTAGTACCCGAACAACAAAATTGGTACCTTAGTAGTTTTCGAGAAAATCGACTTTGAAGGTGGTCCTGCGGTAGTCACGCTCCATTCAGCAGGACCACCATGAGCGCCGAAAACGGGGGCATGTTACAGCTATTCTAAGTATACAAATAATTATATACCCATAAATGTGATCCATTTCGTAAAAAAAAACAGAACTGAATCATTTTTATTTATCGAGAAATCAACGATGATAACTTTCGCTCGCTCGTTCAGCAGGACCACGACTTTGAATGTTGATTCCAAGTTAGAGGAGCCTGCGACTTTTCTCAAACCTACATAGAAAATTACTACCCTGCAAGATAAAATTGATACCCAGAATTCACAACTAGTACTCCAGTAGTTTACGAGATATACTATGCCATTAGTGGGGTGGCGGTAGTCACGGTGTTAAATTTTCATTTTAAGATTTCCCTATTATAAACTTAGTGAATTCTGCCCAAATTTATACAAAAATTACTACTCCTACAGAAGATAAAGCGACCAAAAATTCAGATACCTAAGTGTTGTATTTTAAGAGAAATTAGCTTTCATTACTTTTCCATACAAAATCTTCGCGTATAACCCGACCATATTAAGTTGTCAATGGTATTGAGCAGTACACTCGTGCACAAAAGTTTATGGAGGTCGTTATAGCAATAACAACAGTTCACAATCTATAATTTTTATACAAAATGTGTACCTAGGCACATAACAAGAAAAAAATTACATTTCGTAACCCATGGCCTATAATACCTTTGTTAATGCCGTGGGTAGGTAGGTACTCTAATAAATATTTTTCTGTATTGTAAGTACCTACCTTCTGTGTTGTTATATGAATACCATTAAAGAGCGATAGGTATTTCTTATTTATTTCTTTCCTACTAATTTACCTTTACTGCAAGCCTAAGTACCTACGTATTAAAAACCTAATTTACTGCAGTAACAGTATGTTGCTAATAACGTAAGTATAAAAGTATTTCTTAAGTAATAGGTGCCTTTATATTTGAATATTAAGCGTTGCAAAGGGCACATCACGCATATTTTGGGCAATATGCGTTTTCATATCAATAAATATTTAAAATATCTAAATCAACCTATAATAACATTAAAATCGAAATATTTCTGTAAGTTTCGATTGCTAATTAACCCTAAAAAGATTTTATTTTTTTATTTTATGAGTTTATTAGAATCTGTTACATCCGCATCCTAATGCATATTAAAGAATGTTAAAACCCATCTTCGTATCCAACTGAAATACTTCTATCTATGGTCATAAATAATTGAATTTACTGTATGATTGTTGGGCTCATGGTATGCCAATGCCCGTATAATTAATTAAAAAAAAACATGCGCGCTAACCCATAAAAAAGTTTTGGACCATAGACAAGATAGAATGAGATTCAAAATTATGTGAAGAAAATCGACGATTGAAAAATCGTCGTCGCAGTTTGATATTTTAACTGAGTAGAACTTAAAATGAGCCCTGTAATATGAATATACATGATTACTTTGTGTGAAGTATAACATAAAGCCAGTTGATCTCCGTTTGAACGCGTCTTGTCTCAAGTTTTTTGACTAAACTTATGTAAGTATATCTAGATAACGTGCATATAATAACAATAACTATATTTATTAAAACTTAAAATAATTATTATGTACTAGTACGTATTTGAAATAGTAACTGATTGTTATTTTTAAATTAAACTTGGATTAGAGTAAAATCATCTAAACTCTTCTTAATTGAACATAAACATAGACATAATATAAAGCTTTAAAACAATTAGCCCCAAGTTTCTAAGCACTAAATTATCGCAGAATTAATGTGACTAATTGTCAAGCACGCGTTATCTGCTGTGATTCGCTGTTGAAAATTCATTAAAGAATCACAGCAGATAACGCGTGCTTGACAATTCTGCGATAATTTAGAACTGAGAAACTCGGGGTTAGCAATCAACCACCTTTTACTTTTAATAACTTGAATTATGTCTATTAATGTTAGGTAATTATATTTGAGATTATTTTTTTATGTTTACATTTCGCATATACATTTTTATTTTTGTTTTTATTGGTTGTTTTTTTTATATAAAGATATTCATGATGTTCATGAAAGTACCTAGTTTCTTAATTATAAAAATAAGTATCATCACGTTTTCATTTTTAAGAGATAAATTGTAAATGATTACCTACTGTTGTCATTCCTAGAGCTGTCCTAAAGGTCAGCATGTTTCTACCGTTCTTTCACCCAACCGTCGATGTTTATAGGCACAGTAAGGTTCTCACGGTTCGTCTGCTCTATGTTCTGCACACAGTCACTAAACAACATTCTTCGCTGACATATGATCCAACTTTGAATGAGAATCGGCGGAGAAAGGATATTGTCTGCTCAAAACCATCTTTTGAAACCAGCTTTGCTCACCGCTTCTTCTGCTATCAGGGTTGCAATCTTTACAATAAAATAAATAGGATCCTGTCAATCTACTCTCTTCCAAAAACCAAATTTAAGGCTGTTGTAAGGGACTGGTTGCAGACACTGGTCTACATTTCCACGGAGAAACTGCTATAGTGGTGGTCTTTCTCATCGGATAGCTGGGTATAATCTCACACTTAATTCATAACCACCACACACACTTATACACAAACAGACATACAAATATACAGACACACAACTTACACGCATACCACATTCTCACACCACGCACAAGCACATTCATCCCACCACACTCACACTCACTTTGTGCTTTATTAAGTTTAGATATTTGTTTTTGCATTGCTCATTCTGTCTCCATTAACCAAATAGTTATAATTTACGAATTCTGTCAAACATTTTTCTTATTTAAATATTTGTTATGTTACGTTATCCTTATTCGCTCATGGGGTGAGGACCTGGTGATCTGTAATACAGGTTAACACCTATAACAGACACCAGCTCCGCACACTCGCTTGACTGCAAAATGTATTCCCCATAAACTGAATTTATAAATTATGCCATAAGTCATGTTTTTGTGTGGGGAAATAAAGATTTTGATTATGATTATTCACCCTATGTACTTTTAAGGTATGTACGTTTATCTAGGTATTTCAACTTAAAAGTACACAAGGTCTACATAACTTGTGAGCCTGCCATAATAATAATCTGTAATTTTGAAGTAGTTGTAAAATGATAAAACTAATATTCATTCTATTCTTAAATTGTTGTAACTTTGCATGAATATAGATGCTTTTCTCATTCTGATTTATCGAACCTATTTGCTAGATAAATAACATAGTTCCAGTTTTATATGGTATTAGTCCAATTTAGATTATGATTATGATTATTCACCCTATGTACTTTTAAGTTATCTAGGTATTTCAACTTAAAAGTACATAAGGCTTACATAACTTGTGAGCCTGCCATAATAATAATCTGTAATTTTGAAGTAGTTTTAAAATGATAAAACTAATATTCATTCTATTCTTAAATTGTTGTAACTTTGCATGAATATAGATGCTTTTCTCATTCTGATTTATCGAACCTATTTGCTAGATAAATAACATAGTTCCAGTTTTATATGGTATTAGTCCAATTTAGAATAATAAATTGATTTTTAAATATTTAAAATTAGACTGATTTTACAAATTGTTATCGATCTGTGTTCTGTGTCTTAATAAAACATAATCGATTTATAAATTTTTTATATTACTAATTCATAACCTAGATCTAACAATGTGAGTATTAAATAGGTACCTAACTAAAAATACACCCAAAGTCCACAAGAAATGTCAGTGGAAATTTGATACAAATTGTACCATACAATCGACTTCTGGTACTGTAAAAATACATACCTATTACTTAAGTAATCCTTTTATACTTACGTTATTAGCAACATACTGTTACTGCAGTAAATTAGGTTTTTAATACGTAGGTACTTAGGCTTGCAGCAAAGGTAAATTAGTAGGAAAGAAATAAATAAGAAATACCTATCGCTCTTTAATGGTATTCATATAACAACACAGAAGGTAGGTACTTACAATACAGAAAAATATTTATTAGAGTACCTAGTTACCTACCCACGGCATTAACAAAGGTATTATAGGCCATGGGTAACGAAATGTAATTTTTTTCTTGTTATGTGCCTAGGTAAACATTTTGTATAAAAATTATAGATTGTGAACTGTTGTTATTGCTATAACGACATCCATAAACTTTTGTGCACGAGTGTACTGCTCAATACCATTGACAACTTAATATGGTCGGGTTATACGCTAAGATTTAGTATGGAAAAGTAATGAAAGCTAATTTCTCTTAAAATATCTTCTGTAGGAGTAGTAACTTTTGTATACATTTGGGCAGAATTCACTAAGTTTATAATAGGGAAATCTTCAAATGAAAATTTAACACCGTGACTACCGCCACCCCACCAATGGGGTAGTAGTATATCTCGTAAACTACTGGAGTACTAGTTGTGAATTCTGGGTATCAATTTTATCTTGCAGGGTAGTAATTTTCTATGTAGGTTTGAGAAAAGTCGCAGGCTCCTCCAACTTGGAATCAACATTCAAAGTCGTGGTCCTGCTGAACGAGCGAGCGAAAGTTATCATCGTTGATTTCTCGATAAATAAAAATGATTCAGTTCTGTTTTTTTTACGAAATGGATCACATTTATGGGTAGTAATTATTTGTATACTTAGAATAGCTGTAACATGCCCCCGTTTTCGGCGCTCATGGTGGTCCTGCTGAATGGAGCGTGACTACCGCAGGACCACCTTCAAAGTCGATTTTCTCGAAAACTACTAAGGTACCAATTTTGTTGTTCGGGTACTAATTGGTACCAATTGAGTAGTAATTATTTACCAAATAAGGAAGCGGTTGATGTCGGGGTCCTGCGGTAGTCACGGAAATGAACTGGGGCATCATGCAGTTCTAGATGTTTGGCTAATTGTTTATCAAGCAGACTGTCCAAAACTTTTGCTATGACAGTGGCCAGAGAAATGGGCCTGTAATTGGAAATGTCAGAGGAATCCCCTGTCTTATTTTTCACAATAGGCACTACCATTGTATACATAAGATCATCGGGTAAGTAACCGTGACTGATGCACAAGTTAAAAAACAAAGCAAGAACACGTGGAAGGTGTCCACCCGCATACTTCAGGTGCTCGATGATTAATAATAAAATGTGTCTGAAAGCAGTGAGCCCGCTGACAACGACAAGCGGACAGACCTCTGGTTCATACAAACACGTCATCTCAAGTAAGTGGTGTTTATATACTAGAATTACATGAGTCTGATCTAAATACAGGGCCTAGGTACAAGTCTAGGTTACCTAGAAGTGCTAAATCGAAAATAACAAGGTTTCTGAGCACTTATTTGAGAAAAACGTGTGTGTTCACCGTTCCACGGTGAGATATTATTATCCCTTGCTATGTACTGTTGTTATGTATTGTTTTTCAGTCGTAAACATAGGGTAAATAGGTTAGAACACTTAGTTTGTATTTCCTAACAAAATAATGTGAAAAATAAAACAACACAATTGGTGCGCGAGTGGGACGCACATACCACTGCTTGAAACCCCGTTTTTAAAGGGGTCTAAAATAAATTTTTATTGACTTAGCTATTACAAACATAACTTACGCTAGTTTATAAGCTGTGACGCCTCGTCGCGAACAAAGCGTATTAGGGAGAAAGATGACCAAATATGTTTAATGTGTTACTAATAGTAGATTGTTGCATCGAGCGCAAAGTGAGTTATTAATGCACGAGTGTTATGTTGGTGCCCGAGCGCACGCGAGGGCACTAAATTAACACGAGTGCATTTATTACTCACTTTAGCGACTACTTTTCTTTCAACTACCAATCTACCTCTCATCTTTTTCCATTTTTTTTATACTTTTCTTGCTAAATATGAAGTACCTACCAATCAAAGTTTTACAATGGTACAAAATGCGGGGCATTTTTTTCACCTAATTGGTTTTATACGCCGATTTTTTTTCTCAGCCAGTACTCGTACCACGCCAGTACCTTTTTCGATCTACTGCATATATTTTATATTAAAATTAATGGGAGACACTAAACCTCTGTGGTAAATTTATATCTAAACTAGCTAACCCCCGCGGCTTCGCTCCCGTCAACTGGCTACCAATCTACCTACCACTACCTACCTACCCTGCCTTCCTTACCTACTCTGCCTACCCTGGCTACCCTGCCTAGCTTATCCTGCCTACCCTGGCTACCCTGCCTACCCTGGCTACCCTGCCTACCCTGCCTAGTCTAACCTGCCTACCCTCCCTACCCTACCTACTCTACTTACTCTACCTACTCTACTTACTCTACCTACTTTACTTACTTTATCTTCTCTACTTACTTTACCTTCTCTACCTACTCTACCTTCTCTACCTACTCTACCTTCTCCACCTACTCTTCATACTCTACCTCCTCAACCTACTCTACGTTATCTACCTACTCTACCTTCTCTACATACTCTTCCTACTCTACCAACTCTACTTATACTACCTTCTCTACCTATTCTACCTACTCTATTTACTCCATCTTCTCTACCTACTCTTCTTACTCTACCTACTCTACTAACTCTACCTTCTCTATTTAGTCTATCTTCTCTAACTAATCTACCTAATTAACCTACTCTACCTACTCTACTTACTCTACCTACTCTACTTACTCTATCTTCTCTACCTACCCTACCTACTCTACCTACTCTATACTGTACCTTCTCTTCTTACTCTACCTTCTATACCTAATCTACTTACTCTACCTACTCTACCTTCTCTACTTACTCTACCTTCACTACCTACTCTATCTACCCTACCTACTCTATACTCTACCACAGATTACTTATTAGTTACTGCGTAACAGATCCTTTACTCAGTAGAAAATGTCCAATACTACTACTACAATATTGCTATAATAGCCTACTCCGTTGCCTCAGCAAACACTGCATGCTAAAATGTGCCTAAATGCTCAAGCGTACAGTTGTGATTGCTTCGCACCGCGCGATCCCACAGCAATCGCAGGGCTGCCTCTTCGATAAAATTCTAGGGGTCTTTATGTCAAGAGTGAATAGGTTATTTCAAAGGCAAGCGTGCTCCACCGTCGACCACATCATCTCTTACCATCAGGTGAGATAGTGGTCAAACGCGAGCCTATTGATTAAAAAAAAAAACAACTTTTTGTGTCTATTTTATTGAAAACTGTGAATATGTTCGGACTTATAAGTGGCAGTTTAAAATTGTATCGTTTATAAAATATATTTATACCATTCCCCCTCTAAAAAGCTTATTTTATTCACTGAAAACAGTGAATAAAAAGCACTTTTACTCACTGTTTTGGTGTTTGAATTTGGAACACACCAATGTATTAGACGTCCATCTCAATGCTATGTAACCTCCTTGCGCCTGCTTGCGCAAAAAATACTCCATACAAACTTTTTGTGCAGAGAATACTCGACTTTCAAAGTCCTTCTTCGATTTTAATTTTGAGTTTGTTATTTAGGATTTTTATAATGATTTTGATTTTAGTCTAGGATATTTATTGAATACTTATTTGGATTGTAATTCTAATATTAATTGCAATGGTATTTAATTAATTAGAATTATGTAACGTAACGGAATGGTCACTGGCCCCTGAAACACAGGCGCCTTTACCTAGCTCAGGGGTCAGGGTTTCACATTTTATGTAAATTTTGAAGGTAATAAACCATTTATTTATTTATTACTCGTAATATTCCTTGTGCTTTTCGCTTAAATCTTTCTTTTTCTCGAAGTCATGGTATAAAATATAGTATGCAACTCTTGAATAAAACGGATTTATATCGAGGGCCATGAATCACTCGCGTCGCTCATGATTCTAACACTTGAATCACTCGCTATGCTCGTGATTCAATCATCATGAATCACTCCCTACGGTCGTGATTCAGTCGTTAGAATCCTTCACTTGCTCGTGATTCATCTATGGCCCTCGCTTTACATCCGTCTTTTATTCACTAGTTACATAATATACTATTTTATAAATTGGTGCTGATTGTGCAATACATCTAGATAAAACATAATTATAGACGTCAATGTGTAGGTAAAATAATAAAATCTTTAAAAGTTACATGACATGTGTTTTATTTTTATATAATTTTTTATACATTTCTTACCCTTTCTAAATTCTCGGTTGTTAAATTTCAGTGTAGAAAAATCCTGAATATAAAAAGTTTTATGAGATATTGTTTTGGAAAACAAGGGCAGGGAGAATCAAAATGTATGTCATTTAAAATTTCATAAAGAGTACTACCCGGCCTTCATATTTTTGGTTTTGGTTTCATATTTTTTTCAAAATTATGAATAAAAATAGTCTCAATTTCTCTTACATAATTATGAAACGCATCTGTTGGCACTTTTAACTTTCCGTAAAAAGACGATGTTTTGTTGAATGCTTTAAAATGGATAAACAATCTATTCGTAGATTCATTTAAATCGGGAATGTTCTGTAATTCAGCAACAAAGTCAGGACAGGTATGCTTCTTGCTACATTTAAAAAGTAAATAACCCGATATATATGTTAAGGCGTTATCAGTTGGCAAGTCGAAGCGGTAATCAGTTTCACCACTTAAATTCAAAAGCGAAGGTATACTGCGGCGCGAGCTATCTACATGTCTCTGTGGTCCCAAACATCCATCGTTTTGTTGAGACAGGTCGCCGCGCCGCGCAACTTGTGTTGGAAGTTTCGTAGGTAGGTATTTGCGCGACTGTCCGTCAAATATTATCACAATTTTATTCTAATAAAAATAGCTTTTTAAACGTTGTTAAAATAGTGTTTATGATAAGTATAACGTTTCTATGTAACAAAAATATGTAAATCTGTGTCTGAAAGGCAAGCTAATGCTTAATACCTACATAATAAAAATGGCAAGCTAATGCTTAATACATAAATAATAAAAATATTTTTTAATCGACAAAAAATAGACAAAAATGTTAGGTTTTTGTCCCTTCTTTTACTTGATTTGCACCCATCTACAGCACATAAGGCACCAGACGGCATCGTAGGTACGCGAGAGAACGAATGGAACTATTAAAATTGAACAGAGTGCGTGCGCTCCGCTTGCGAAAACCGCACTGAATTTGGTCCGCTAGAGGCCCGAGACCGCTAGATCGGGCGGTAGGTAATTATAGCGCGCAAGTACATGGTGTGACGGAGGCCTGACTCTACCTTCTCTTCTTACTCTACCTACTCTACTTACTCTACCTTCTCTACCTACTCTACTAACTCTAACATCTCTACTTACTCTACCTACTTTACTTACTTTATCTTCTGTACTTACTTTACCTTCTCTACCTACTCTTCCTTATCTACCTACTCTATACTCTACCTACTCTACTTACTCTAGCTTCCTTCTCTACCTTTTCTACCTACTCTACCTACCCTAACTACAGTACCTACTCTTGGGCTTTATAATATTAGTTTAGATAAAATATACAAAACAGTGCATTAAAGTAAAACAGTGCAACAATGAGATTTCATATAAATTTTCTGCACTGTTTTGGTTCTAAGCAATAAATACGTACTTTGTGATCAGTTTTGTAGTGATTAATGATAACATTACTACGTAGTTGGAAGAAAACTTTATTAACTCTTTTTCTTGAAGAATCTTGTTTGGTTTGAAACAAACTTAAAAGTTATCAGATCTCCAATAATGGAACTCAGCCTAGCGAGCATGGGCGTACCCAAGACATTTGTGACAAGACATGATAAATTATGTCATGTCTTACAATTTGTCTTAAATGCTAGCACGGGTCAAACATATGACATATTTTTAAGGCGCAACATGCCTTTCTTGTTGCTGCCCGGCGAGCACGGCCTACAGTGCATGGCTTGAGTCACACATTTCATCGCAGTTTGGGCGATAAAGCCATTTTGTCCTAAATAATAGCACCGGCGGCGTGAGAAAATTTCCTGACGTTTATTTGGGACTCATCGGATCTTAATTGCTAATACGGGCGCACCCATTTTGTCACAAATGTCACATTTTGACAGATGATTTAGAAAAATTTATCACTTTCGTTCGGAGATGGTGATAAAATTTTATAGTTGAAAAAAAAAAAATTTTCCTTCTAATTACTGCAACAAATGGCAATAAATTCATTTTGTGTGTATGGTGATCAATGCTTATTAATTAATTGAAATGTTACAGGATTATTAATTAATTTTATACTATTCATAATTGTATATATTTTTTATTGTTGTTCTTATTTTTATTTTGATTATTATTTTAACATTTTTAAATATTCTTATGTAAAAACCCCAAAAAAACATTTAAAATAAAACAAATAGGGGTCCACCGGTATTGGTCCAAGCTATTATATTTTTTTGTAATTATACAATTTTCACAATAATTAAATCTTTCTAACAAACACTTATTATGTTATGAAACAAACAAAGAAAAATAAAATGAGCATAAGTCTATGGTCGTGGGTCAAATATTAATTTGTTCCCAACAAAATTAAAAAGTTGTTTATCTGTATGAACGGCACACTTTTTAACGTATTATTTTAATTGGTCGTCTATTCAAATTATGTCGCACTGCGAAGTCAAAAACAAGAAAAGCATGTCGCGCCTGTAAACTATGTCACATGATTGTCCCGTGCTAGCATTTAAGACAAATTGTAAGACATGACATATTTTATCAAAGTTCAAGTCGAAAACCAAAGAATTTAAAAAAAAAACTTATAAATTCATGTTGGGATGCTGCTAACATGGGGCTAGCAAAAGGGGGCCTAAATTTTGGTTATTTTTTGCCTAGGACATACCGTTTTCGAGATATCATTTTGGAAATATAGAGCGTTTTATGCAAAATAAAATATGATACGGAGGCCCATAATTCGGAAACAGTGCGTCGTAGGGCTATGCTTCTCAGAACATAAATGGTTTTTATGGCCAAGGTTAAACCGAAACTGCAATAAAATTGGAAAATTTCCGAAAAAGAATAAAAAAACGTCAAGAAGTTATGCCACAAGTCAAGAAAATATCTCACGCCGCCGTGCTAGCATTTAAGACAAAGTGAGTTTATCGCCCAAACTGTGATTAAAAGTGTGACTTAAGCGATGTCACAGTAGGTCATGCTCGCCGGGCAGGTTGATCCCAATACAATAGAGTGGTTGAAATCTTAATCTAAAATCAGTTCTTACATAAGTATAATAATTATATAAACCTAAACTTCCAACACTATTAAAATCTTCTAAACTAATATAAAATTAAACGTTACTCATCTAAATTTTAATTATAACTTACAAAATTTAACAAAACTCTTGCGAATCCACTCAAATTGCACGAAAATATGTCTAGCCTCTCATGCAATTTGTTGAGCACACAGATTGTGCGGGTGAGAGGTGTTTTCGCCAATAGATTGGTTCTAGCAGCAGGCACGGCCAGCAGTGGCGGCCGACGCCGCCTCCACACGTACCGATCTGGCACGCACAGCTTCAGGTGACGCAGCACACCCGGGTTATGTACTACTCCACGCAGGAGCTTTAGTGCATACGCCGCGAGTGTAAATTCCCGGCGCACTCTGAGTTCGTTGTACCCCACCATTCCCAGTACAAACAGTAGGAAACATTAGCGGGTAACATCCATAAAGTTTGAAATACAAGTGTCTTGTAAATATATTTTTCATCCCACCATCTCGGAAAGAGTATTTTTAATCTTCAATATCTGAGTGGAAAAGCCGTTTTTATTCACTAGAGGATAAAGTAAATTGAATTTAGAGCATCGTGTGCACTAAGTTTGTGAATTAAAAAAAACATTAAACCTATTTACTGCTACCTCTATGGTGCCGAATATACCATACAACTTTTTTTTAATTTGTTAAAAACTCAGACTCGGAACCTTCTTGGTGTTCTTTTTTCAATTTGCTTTGTACGCGGTTCTAACCATCTCCCTCTCTCTCCAACATTCACGCCAAGGGAATCCGATGAATCGGTACAACTATTAAGTATGACAGATAGTTTACCGAAAAACAGTACACAAGTGACTAACACCAATAACAGTACCAAACAAAATTATTACACTCAATTTAAATAACTGTAGCAACGTTACTTTAAAATTTTCTTACCTTAGTATTATTTTGTTATAATTTAAAGATTATTCTGTAATACTTACCTGTCATAATGTAGTAATTAATACCTAAACTGAAATAAAAGTGTACGTATCTTGTGATTGTAAACGTTTTTTTTTTGCATTTAGTAATTTCCTCGCTGAGGTGGAATGAAAAGTTACGTGTTGCACTCGAGTGCAAAGATTTTTCACCACGTGCTCTTTTGATTCCCTCGCTAACGCTCAGGATTCTAATTTTGAATCATTCGCTGCGCTCGTGATTCAATTTTAGAATCCTTCGCTTGCTCGGTCATCAAAATTGAACACGCGGTTAAAAAGCAACTTTGCACTCTTGTATAACAAATAACTATTGGACTCGCTCCAGCATGACATTATTCGCTTCATGAGGAGCCCAAATCACCGCACTGTGCTCCAAGTGACTCCTGACCAAAGCGTCATACAGCACCCTGAGCGTGGTAATATTTGTGAATCCTTGTGACTGCCTCAGTACGAAACCCAGGTTTCTGTACGCTTTCTTGCAAATCTTAACTATATAATGATCCTGGAAAGTGAGATCCGGGGTAAGCAATACTCCTAGATCTCGCACCTGAGACACTCGCTGCAATGGCGCTTCCTCTACTTTGTATTCGTAGTCTAAGGCAGTCTTCGCGCGGTAAATGACATGACTGAGCATTTCTCTACCACTCTATCTATGTCTTCCTGCAATCTCTCACAGTCTGACAAACTCTTGACCTCGAGCAGCAATTTGAGGTCATCGGCAAACAATAAACATAAACTATGTTTGACTACGTCTGGTAAGTCATTCATCATTAAAATAAATGAATTCTAAATAAATATAAATGAATAGAAATTCATGAATTTATGTAGGGGGTTTCGGGGACGGCATCTATCTAATGCCTTTAAACGAGCAAAAATCTGACTAGTTAGTATTTTTGGATGAAAATGGCAACATGGATTTACACAAACATCCTCTCACCCCAAACGCTTATCTATACCAATATTATAAAGAGGAAAGATTTATTTGTTTGTTTGTTTGTACCGAATAGGCTCCGAAACTACTGGACCGATTTTAAAAATTCTTTCACCAATAGGAAGCTACATTACTGCTGAGTGACATAGGCTATTTTTTAATCCCGAAAAAATCGCAAAAAAAAACACGTTTGTTGTATGGGATTAGTATTCGTTGAACAGAAATGAAAAAAATTCAACTGTCTAGTTAACACGGTTCATGAGATACAGCCTTGTGACAGACAGGCAGTTAGACGGACCGTGGAGTCTTAGTAATAGGGTCCCGTTTTTACCCTTTGGGTACAGAACCCTAAAATATTCACTCTTTTCTCCGTAGGGAAGCTACTCTATCCCCGGGTGACAGGCACCTTTTTACCCGACTGCCGAAGGAGGGTAATGTGTTTATCAGTCTATGTATGTATGTATGTTTATATGTATGTATGTATTTTTGTTCCTATATGGCGTTCCAGAGACCAAACGCGTTGGCCGATTTTGATGATTCATACGTCAATCGATTCGTCTTAATCCTGCGAGTGTCATAGGCTACATTAAAATTGAGTGCATTACTCCAGCCAGATAATGTAAAAATCGTCATCTAAGTGCAATAGATAATTAGATATACAGCTTCTGTAATTGGTAAGCAGATTTATAAATTTGGTAAGCTGATAGTTTTTTAATTATTTGATAAAAACAGTTCCGGCTGGAGTAACGTTACTGCAGTCAGATCTTTTGTTTTCTAACGGGTATGTTGAAATAAATGTTAACTAAGTAATTAGATATCAATTTGAAATAAATGGTACCACTTATTTTATATTTGTATTTGCTATGGTTGCGAAGATATTTAAAAGCCTGCTGCAGTAACGTTTGCACGATTGTTGTATCTCGAAATTGACTAAACGGATGATCATAATTTTTGTACATGATATCTGGCTAATTTGGTATAATATGTTACGCAATAAAAAAAAACACAATAATGCACCGTTTTGAAGTTATTTTAGTAAATAGAAATACCTATGCTTAAATAGGTCCTAGCACTGCCAATAAGTGGTCCAACGACTAACTTGAAACGTTATTATATAGGTAAATACTGCTTATAAATGGTACTGAAATTTCATTCATATCCTTTAAGTAAATAATAAGTTATGATGAAAGTTCAATTTGTTCCGGCCACGGCGCGCAGCTGAGTTATTTGAAGACCGATTAACCGAGTTATCTGTAGTTGTGGTAACTGAATCTTATATCAATAATTAGATATATAGTCCAATTATATACCTGTGAAATTTCAGACTTGTACACTAATTAATTAACGAGATAATCGAAAAAACATATTTATGAATGGTAACCCGACCAAATCTAGAATGTTATAAAAAAGCGGCCACGCAATACATTATACCAACCTTCTAAAATTATTAGCATAATTGTCCTTAAAAGTTGGTACAGTCACGAATGCAATTAGTTTGATAGAAAAATTAAACCTACCATACTAAATGTTTAAATAAATTTTAAATTGCTTAAAGTAAGTGTCCACTATGCCATTCTTCATATATCCACCTACCTACGTTTAACCGTTCTGTCGATGAGGTAGGTAGGTACCTACTTACTATTTACAAGGTATAAATTGCGCCTAATTCGTTTTTAGGTAAAGGAATGTACTAATATACATGGTATAGTTAGATTAAGGTAAGTACCTATATGTAATATGGGAGCCGTAGCTTTAAATCAAAGAGGAGGACTTTGCCCAACAGTGGGGTACTGTAAAAGGCTAGCTAACAAAATTTATAGAAGAAAGAAGTTGACTGCATTTTTATGTCGTTTATTTTTACTATTGTAGATTTTTTTTTTTATAAAATAAAGCTTAATTTAAGAATTAGTAATACATTTGTGACTTTTAAAATCTCAATAGAAAAAACAGTGGAACCTACCTACCTACTGTATGTATTATATGTAAGTACTTACTGCGCTGTGATGTTTTTAAATTTTATTATTGTTTAGCTGTGATTCTACAATAAAACTTAATTTTAAATATGGCTATAACTATTTTACTTTAACTTATTCGGAACGCAAAGCACAACACGACACAAAACAATTTTGGCCGAAACGATGGGCATAACCTCCAGCAGCTGATGATCACTGGCAAGGTCAAAGACAAGAGGCCGAGGGGCCGCAGCCCGATCAGATGGTCTGACCATATACGTTCAACGCTGAACACCAAGCTGCACGATGTGCTCCACGTCGCCAAGGACAGACACAAATGGAGAATCATCGTCAGAGAAAAGTTAGTATCCTGTCACGGGAATCTCGAACCTCAGTAATGCGGAACACGACGCGAGGAGGAGGAAGCACAATACAGTGAAAATAGTGAAGGTGTATAACAGTTAATAACGTTGCATATATATAAGTCCATATAAACATATCCGTGATTATTTTTGAAGTTCATTTATATACTTACTTACGTTAATTCTACTTTACTCTAGAATCCTTCGCTCCGCTCTGGAAAAAAAAACACTCTTGCCTTTAAAATAGATGTTTACATCTATTCTATACATATAATAAATCTGTAGAAAAGTCATTTTTGTACATTGAAGAAATTGAAACAAAAAATAGCCAGCGTGTGAAAAGATAAGTAACAGAACCCATTTCCATCATTTTTGAAATTTTTGTCTGTTTGTCTGTTTGTCTGTTTGTCTGTTTGTTTGTGCGCACATCACGTAAAATCTACGAATTCAATGCTGACAATGTTTATATACAAAAATTATACGCAACTTGAGGTTTAACTTAGTTTTTGTTTCATCGAAATCGGTTCACTCTATCAAAAGATATGATTAATTTAGTGAGTTCAAGAAGTAAAATATTACGTTACGCAATTAAGTATAGTACTTGCAACGACATCTTAAGACTAAAAATAGAACTAATGTTGATAGTTGAAATCTAAATCCGATAGATGGCGTTGTGCAAATGACGTCATTTTCTGAATCGCGGTGTTAAGATTTTCCGCGCGAGGATGACGTCCACCGTGTTTACTAGGCAAATTGGGTTTCGTTAGGTGTCTTAAAAGTTCTTGCGTGTGTCGTAAAAGTTCTTTGGTTGCTTGGTTTATCGATTTTCTAAATTGGTCGAAAAAAAAGTATTTGCTTATCTTATTGGTTTCGTTTGGTCAACTTTGGTCATTGGTTTGAAGTACGAAGTTAAGATTGTATTTGATTTACTTCGTAGTTTGAATCCAATAGTGCCAATCGTTATACAGTAAGTTAGTGTTGCCAATTCGTTGAGTCACGACCACGAACAGACGATACGTTGTCACACTAGACTGTTCGACGCACCGTTCTTTTAAGTTTGTAGGCTATTCAGTCATAAGTGTTGTTAGTTTTGTTTATTGCTTTAATTTTCCTTGAAAATGCCTCAAAGAAAAAAAACTAACCTTTCGCTGCGTAGCCGAAATGCGAAAAGGATGAGACTTTGTAGGTCTCAGGAATCGGAAGAAGATCGTGAAGCACGGTTATCTGCTAACCGAGAGCACATCGCTCTTTCACGTGAATCGGAAACGTTCACCGAAAGGGAGTCACGTTTAAGTTCACAAAGAACACGGACCGCGACTTTGCGGTCTCAAGAGAGTATCCAGGAACGCGAAGACCGGCTGTCTGCTGATCGGGAGCGCCACTCTCTCTCACGTGAGTCAGAGACATTCACAGAAAGGGAGTCGCGCTTAAGTTCGCAAAGAACTCGGACCGCGACTTTGCGTTCTCAAGAGAATATCCAGGAACGCGAAGTTCGGCTGTCTGCTGATCGGGAGCGCCACTCTCTCTCACGTGAGTCAGAGACATTCACAGAAAGGGAGTCGCGCTTAAGTTCGCAAAGAACTCGGACCGCGACTTTGCGTTCTCAAGAGAATATCCAGGAACGCGAAGTTCGGCTGTCTGCTGATCGGGAGCGCCAGTCTCTCTCACGCGAGTCAGAGACTTTCACAGAAAGGGAGTCGCGCTTAAGTTCGCAAAGAACTCGGACCGCGACTTTGCGTTCTCAAGAGAGTATCGAGGAACGCCAAGCACGTCTGTCATCTGACCGAGAGCGACACGCTCTCTCGCGCGAGTCTGAATCTCTCTCCCAAAGAGAAGAACGATTAGAAATAGCTAGACATAACTATGTAGGTGTACAAAGAAACAATGAAAGTTATCTTGCATCTGAAAGGGAAAGAATAGATGAACTAAGACGAGCAGAAACAGCAGAACAACGTCAATCTCGCCTAGAAATAGAACGAGCTCGATACCATATGAATAGAGAAACAAATAGCGGAGCTGATGAGTCCATGGAAAATGACGATGCAAATATTTTATTACCTTGGGACAATAGGGAAAAATCAGGGTTCACATATTCGTCTAGAATTAATTATGCTGGCTTTACTTTCGTGGGTGACATGAGAGAAATTTGTAATTTTTGTCATGCTTTGAAATGGAGGAAAGAGACAGATGGAATGTGCTGCTCAAATGGAAAAATTGTTCTTCCAAATTTCCAAGATCCACCACACTTACTTATAAGTCTCCTGAATGGCGATCATCCCCAGTCGAACCGTTTTTTGGATAATATTCGTTTATATAACAGTGCTTTCCAAATGACTTCCTTTGGGGCAAAACAAATAACGGAAGGACCGTTCATGCCAACCTTCAAAGTACAAGGTCAAGTTTATCACCTTATTGGATCTTTGCTGCCAGAAAATGAACCCAAATTTCTCCAAATTTATTTTGTATCCGATTACACGCAACAGCTCAATGTTAGAAATCACAATTTTCCCCAGCTCAATGCTGAGCTTTTGGGTCAACTTCAAGAATTGCTGCATCGCGTTAACCAGTACGTTCGTGAATTCAAAGCTGCATTGGAGTCAATTCCACAAGGCAGCAATGATTTCAAAATTGTTATAAGTGCCGATAGACGTCCTGTGGGTGAACACCGTGGAAGACACAATGCACCCGTCGCAGATGAAGTTGCAGTTGTTTTAGTCGACCAGGAGTGTGAGAGACGTGATATCGTGTTGCGTACACGCGACGATCGCCTTCAACGCATTTTGGAAACCCACCGAGCTTACGACGCCCTGCAATATCCACTAATCTATTGTCATGGTGAAGATGGGTACAATTTTGGGCTGTACCAAGTGAACCCTACTACGAGAGTCACTAATTATCAAAAAAAAATATCTGCTCAACAATACTATTCCTACCTTTTACAAATAAGGCAAAACAGTTTCGTATATTTGCAACGATTTCGTGGTTTGTTCAGCCAATTTATTGTGGACATGTACGCAAAAATAGAAACTGAACGTTTAGTGTATATTCGCACTAACCAGCGACGGTTACGCGCTGAAGAATACGTGCACTTGCGGGACGCCATGCAATCAGATAATAACGTCGAAAACTTGGGTCGATTGGTTATTTTGCCATCCAGTTTCACAGGCGGTCCGCGGTATATGCACGAACGAACGCAAGATGCTTTTTGTTACGTCCGTAAATACGGCCGGCCGGACCTTTTTATAACATTTACAACAAATCCAAAGTGGACGGAGATTTGCCAGGCACTTCTCACAGGACAGGCGTCATACGACAGACATGACATTATTGCTAGGATTTTTCATTTAAAACTCAAAGTCTTGATTAATCTACTTACAAAGGAGAAAGTTTTCGGTTCAACTCTTTGTTTTATGTATAGCGTCGAGTGGCAAAAGCGTGGTTTACCCCACGCGCACATTCTTCTGTGGCTGGAAGAAAAAATTCGTCCCGATGCTATAGACAGTGTCATAAGTGCAGAATTTCCGGACTATAATGCAGATCCGATTTTGCATGACATAGTAAAAACACATATGGTTCACGGGCCATGTGGCCTCTTAAACAGGGAATCACCGTGCATGAAAGATGGTCAATGCTCAAAAAAATACCCCAGAGCACTGAAAGAACTAACTATGGCTGGGGAAAATGGGTATCCGCAATACCGGCGAAGATCACCGTCACAAGGTGGTTTCACAGCTACTGTCAGATTCCGTGGACAAGAAATAATTCTAAATAATAGTTGGGTGGTACCGTATTCTCCAGTTTTGTCAAACGCTTTTCAAGCACACATTAATGTTGAAATTTGTAATAGCGTCGAATCTATAAAATATATATGTAAATATGTTAATAAAGGTAGTGATCAAGCCATGATAGCACTAAGAAATAACAACCAATTTGATGAAGTGACAAGGTATCAATCTGGCCGATACATAAGCTCTTCGGAGGCAGTTTGGCGCATTTTGAGTTTCCCTATTCATGAAAGGTATCCGCCAGTCATCCATCTTGACGTGCACCTGGAAGGCGGGCAGCGAGTTTACTTTCAGCCAGAAAATGTGGCAGAAAGAATGAACAACCCAAGACAAACCACCTTGCTCGCATTCTTTCGCCTTTGCGAAAGAGACAATTTCGCTAAGTCTCTGTTGTACAATGAAGTGCCACATTATTATACTTATAACAAGCAGCAAGGTGTTTTTAATCGCAGGAGACGTGGAACTGCTGTAGAAGGCGAGTCCGGCATTTTTAAAGAACACGTGATTGGAAGAGTATACACGGTGCACCCAAATAATGCAGAGTGTTATTATTTACGCCTTCTTCTTCACACAGTGCGAGGACCTACTTCTTTTGCTGAGCTCCGCAAAGTGGACGATATAGAATATCCCACATTTCAAGCTGCTTGCCGCGCACGGCATTTATTAGATGGCGATCAGCATTGGGATGATGCTTTAGCCGAAGCATGCGTCAGTGATAGTCCACATCGTTTGCGCCATTTATTTGCCATTTTGTTGACATTTTGTGGCCTATCGGACGCTGGGCAGTTGTGGCAAAAATATAAAGACGCGTTTGCCGAAGATTTTTTGAGACAGCAAAATATAAATAGTGAAACTTCTGACCAAGTACGTGAAAGCTGCCATAATAGGGCTTTGCTGGCTATACAAGATATAGTTACAAGTATAGGAGGGAACCCCCTCAGTCAATACGGCTTGCCGACACCGACAGTTGGTGGGGAACGAATTAATAGGGAGTATACATCTGAAATAAATTACAACCCCGAAGAGTTAGCAGAAATATTGCGAAATGGCTGTTCAAATTTGACGTCAGAACAACGTCAAATCTTTGATAGAGTATGCTGTAGTGTAGAACATTCATTAGGAGAAATGCTGTTTTTAGATGCACCTGGTGGAACAGGTAAAACTTTCCTCACTAAAGTTATCTTGGCTCAAATAAGGAGCCAAAACAAAATTGCCCTTGCCGTCGCTTCCTCAGGAATAGCTGCCACTTTATTACCAGGAGGAAAAACTGCACATACAACATTTAAAATACCAATCGACTTGGACCGCACAGAAAACCCTGTTTGCAACGTGTCTCGCAATAGTGATAAAGCAAGGGTTTTACGCGATTGCGCCCTTATCGTTTGGGACGAGTGTACGATGGCAAATCGTAAAGCTGTGGAAGCTGTAGATAGAACGTTGCGAGATATAAGACAAAATGACCGACCGATGGGAGGCTTAACGGTGCTATTCTGTGGAGACTTCAGGCAGACACTCCCTATAATACCCAGAGGAACGAGGGCCGATGAAATAGGTGCCTGTTTAAAGAGCTCTATTTTATGGCGTAGTGTCATATTAACTAATTTGAGCTTTAATATGCGAGCATATTTGGGAGGTGACGCAAACGCGCAGGTTTTCTCAAATTTACTACTTCAAATTGGTAACGGCACATACCCGACTCAAGAAGGAGGTAAAGTAACTTTAGTCGAAAGCCTGTGTTCTTCTGTTGCCTCACAGCAGGAACTCATTTCCTCTGTATACGGAGATCCATCAGAGATCTCGAACCATGACGCTGCTTGGCTATGCCAACGAGCTATTTTGGCACCTCGCAACGACCAAGCAGCAGCAATAAATTCTCAAATATTGGTACATGTTTCTGGAGAAAGTAGGGAATATTTATCTATTAACACGGTTTTAGAAGAAGGAGATGCCACCCACTATCCAGTAGAGTTTTTAGACTCTCTAAATACACCAGGTCTTCCAGCACACAAAATTTATTTAAAAGTCGGAGTACCAATCATTCTACTCAGAAATTTAAGCCCACCAAAACTATGCAATGGAACTCGGTTGAGAGTAACAAATCTCCAACGAAATGTCATCGAAGCCGAAATCTTAACAGGTTGCGGCTCCGGTGATGTTGTTTTCATTCCCAGGATACCCATTATCCCCAATAATTTTCCGTTTACTTTCAAACGTGTGCAATTTCCTGTAAGCCTCTGTTACGCTATGACTATTAATAAAGCCCAAGGCCAGACGTTATCCGTTGCGGGTGTAGACCTTACTTTTGATTGTTTTTCACACGGCCAACTCTATGTTTCTCTATCACGTGTTAGCAACCCAAACAACCTTTTTGTATATGCTCCGGGTAATTCCACCGCTAACATAGTATATAGAGAAGCATTAACGTAATCAACTATACCAAAGTCAGGACTCTTATCTAAATCATCAAAAAGGTGATATACTCTTATCTAAACGACGTTGTTTTGCTCTCGACAACCACGCGAACGAAGTCGCGGGCACAGCTAGTCTATAATATAAAAATGAATCGCAAAATGTGTTGGTAAGCGCATAACTCAACAACGACTGGACCAATTTGGCCAATTCTTTTTTTTAAATGTTCGTTGAAGTTCAAAGATGGTTTTTACGGGGAGAAAAATTCTAATTATTGCCGGAAAAAAATAAAAACAGCCCTTTTCTTTTTCCCATACAAAAGTTTTCTAACTAAAACGTAGAGTCAATTTGAGCTTTATTGCTATTGTATAAGCTATTTTTGCTTTGTGTAGGGTAGGGTAGTGTATGGTAGGGTAGGTAGTGTAGGGTAGTGTATGGTAGGGTAGGGTAGTGTAGGGTAGTGTAGGGTAGGGTAGGGTAGGGTAGGGTAGTGTAGGGTACGGTAGTGTAGAGTAGGGTAGGGTAGTGTAGTGTAGGGTAGTGTAGGGTAGTGTATTAACCTATGCAATTATATGCAGTAACGCACACGACGCGCAAAAAGTCCGGCGCACAAAAAATATAATTGCATACGTTCTATTTTCACAGACTAAAAAGTGCGTCACGGATAGTCTGTCGTCTGCGCAGGGCCTTAAAAGGTTGGTATAATGTATTGCGCGGCCGCTTTTTTATAACATTCTAGATTTGGTCGAGTTACCACGCTTATGTATTGTTTTTCGATTATCTCATTAATTAATTAGTGTACAAGTCTGAAATTTCACAAGTATATAATTGAACTATATTTCATATATTGATATAAGATTCAGTTACCGAAACTACAGGTAACTCGGTCTTCAAATATTTCAGCTGCGCGCCGTGGCCGGAACAAATTGAAGTTTCATCATAACTTTTTAATTACATATAGGATACTAATGAAACTTCTGTACCATTTATAAGCAGTAATTGCCTATATAATAACGTTTCAAGTTAGTCGTTGGACCACTTATTGGCAGTGCTAGGACCTATTAAAGCATATTTCTATTTACTAAAATAACTTCAAAACTGTGCATTATTGTGGTTTTTTTTATTGCGTAACACATTATACCAAATTAGCCAGATGTCATGTACAAAAATTATAATCATCCGTTTAGTCAATTTCGAGATGCAGCAATCGTGTAAACGTTACTGCAGCAGGATTGTAAATATCTTCGCAACCATAGCAAATACAAATATAAAATAAGTGGTACCATTTATTTCAAATTGATATCTAATTAATTAGATAACATTTATTTCAACATACCCGTTAGAAAACAAAAGATCAGGGGGGTAACCACAAGCTCTTAGAGTAAGGTTATTTTGAGATCGAGTAAGTGACAGATGTATACAAGTCAGATACATCTGTCCCTTACTCGATCTCAAAATAACCTTACTCTAAGAGCTTGTGGTTACCCCCCTGGCTGCGGTAACGTTACTCCAGCCGGAACTGTTTTTATCAAATAATTTAAAAACTATAAGCTTACCAAATTTAAAAATCTGCTTACCAATTACAGAAGCTGTATACCTAATTGTCTATTGCACTTGGATGACGATTTTCGACATTATCTGGCTGGAATAACGCACTCATTAAATTGGACAATAGAAAAATGGCGGATTTTGGGGCGCCATATTGTGGGGCCCAAATTTTTTTTTTCTTCCAAACCTATCGTGTGGGGTATCAAAATAAAGGGTTTTAAGATGTGATTTCAAAAATATATAACACTTTTATGTTTAAATGTATCTGATTCGAAAAAAACTTGACTAAAAAGTTATAAATAAAAAAAGTTAAATCTGGTTTTGGTAAGCCAGCTCACGCGTATGTATCCTCCGACTGCACAGCATGATTTTTTCCTTGTTTACGACTTTTTAGTTCGCTATTGAAGCAGTCGGGTTTTTTGATTTAATTATCCAAGTATTCCCACGGGAACAGGAACTACGCGGGTGAAACCGCGAGGCGTCCGCTAGTCCTTAATAATGCGTCTTTTCATGGCAATATACCTAGGTACCAAAACTAAAAAGCGAAAAATAAAAAACTTTTGTTGATTGTTTTTTTTTGTTAAAAAGTTTTTTAAAGAAAATTAAAAATATATACAACATTATTTTCTTTCTAAAATAATTCAAACCAACATTAGCATCCATATACGCTGATGTCAATGACAAAATATCAGCATCAGCTGATGTGAAAGAAATATGCATCAGTAACAACCCTGCTATGTAGGTATGTGATTAGGTATTTAAAGATCCAGTCGAATTCTTTGTATCATTCATGAAACTTGACACATAGTGGTGTGAGTACCGCTACAGTACTTATTTTTTATTTTGAAAATTTAACATAGTTAATAGGTACCATCACATTTCACTTTTTTATTATTGTGTTATTGTTTTATCAAGTAGGTAAAAATAATTTATAACATTAGCTAAACCTTTGAGGTTAAAGTTCTATCATTACTAAGGACTTATCAATATATATGCTGTATATTTTCAGCAACATCATCCAACACTGATTGGTTAATAAATACTTTTTAATGAAAATTGTTTAGAACAACCGTAAGTACCCAAATAGAGAAATAAAACAGAAACAATATAAGTAAGGCGAATTTCCACAGGCGCTTCCACATGCACTTGCTAACAGTCACAGAGCAGGCACAGGGCACCTTTAGGGCAGTAGACTGACTTACTCCTCTAAATATATTGTTGTAGGTACTCCCAACAATGGAATACAATACAATTTCAGAAAAAACATGCTAGTTCAAGTGCTCATTCCATTTAGTTCATAAAAAACATAGTCAAACACAATGAAATAAACAAATGCAGTTTACAATAAGAAGATATTTTACAATTCTTAAAAGTTAAATAAATGTTTATTCTACAACAAAGTCGAAAGTGTTAGATAGCTTTCAAATCTTCTGGTAGATCATTCTTAGGATGCTTGTTCTCAAAATGTTGTTTGTAGGTCTTAGGATCAGGCATCTGCGCCTGAAACCAAATGACATAATCTGCTTGAGTATTGCAATTCTTATTACTAACACAAGTTACTAACCCCCAGTTTCCCAGCTCAAAATTACTGGAGAATTAATGTGACAAATTGTCAAGCACGCGTTATCTGCTGTGATTGATTGAATGATTGATTTCAACAGCCAATCACAGCAGATAACGCGTGCCTGACAATTTGTCACATTAATTCTCCAATTATTTTGAGCTGGGAAACTGGGGGTAAGTCAGTTGAAATAATTAAACAAGCTCTTCTGATAATATATTAAAATTAAATTTTTAAAAATTAAATTAAAATATTGACCTTAATAACCTCCAATGTTTTTAATCAAGGATCAAATAATATCCCAAACACTGAATATTTTTCATCCCTCATATATAAATGGGGAGAGCCATCTAAATTTTTAATAAATTAGCATACACCATTTATTAGCAGTACTTAGACTACACCTTCCCTCCAAACATTATCAATATATTATCACAAAGACATAGGAAAATGAAAAGGCTCCAATTTTTGTCATTTGGCTAATGACTACAAAAACTTAACCCTCTTACAAATAAACGCAGAATAAAGTTATACCAGGTTTTGTACCTGGTATAACTTATTACCTATGAAAATGTATGGGTATACCTTAGTTATAACTGGTATAACTTTATTCCGCGTTTATTAGTAAGAGGGTATGTGAAAAGTTTGTCCCACAACCCCTAATTATAAGTAAGATATAATTTTAATACAAAAGTGCTCACCTTGCAAACAACACACACGTGGACGAGGGCTTTTTGCGCAGCTTTCTTCTGGTCGTTAGCACTATGGCCTTGCTGTTTCTTCATTTTGGACTGTTTTTCTGCAGCTTTTGCCTGAGATTGAAGTTTCTGCTGCCCGCGTGCCATCCTTCAATCCTGAATATAATGCACAAGTTGTTCTGAACAAACTATTAACATAAACAATACATATTCACAGATGAAGTTTACTTCATCTGAGAACATATTATAGAATTAAGTAAACATGTTAACATCATTTTATATACACTTTCAACTTCACATCTGGTTAATTTATTTGAAAAAGATTGTGATTTTGTTTACCATCATCATTATTATTTACGTCGAAATGCTATACAGTCACTACAACTCAACGAAAAATAGGTTAATTTAGCATCGTCCACGTAAAAAGAAAAGGAATTGAGCAAGATGCATCTGCAAAACCACACTTACAAAAATTATAGAAGCAGATTGCGAAGATTTGAGTACAAACCCATGTACATTCAAATATGTGCAAAATCAATGCCTAATAACACCATATTGAAAGCTAACTTACCTTAAACTTTCTAACGATTCCAATAATTATTTTAACCGTGTCTTCACCAAAGCGGTAGTGTTCTGTATTTAGCACCTATGTCAACAAATACCACAAACTAATAATCTAACCCAAAAAAATATAAAATGCTGACAGAGATACTGGATGGATGGATGAAATATGGATTGGCTGGCTGAATAATGGTTGATAAAAGTTTGAGAGCTGAGAATTGAGAAACTGTTTTTTTTTTTTTTTTTTTTTAATATAAGTTTTATGGCAAAGAGAAACTGAATGAAGCAAGTGAACACAGATAACTTCATAGAGCTATAAAACCGCTTTAAATAGCTAGCTACATATCAGTAATCTGTGGCTTTAAAACGATATCGTCGATTAACCATAATAGTCAGTTTAAGAGCTGTAAAGCTGGATTCACATCAAAATATATCTACAAAATGTTAAAAAAACGTGACTCTATATCTATTTTCTATTCTTTAATTTTATTAACATGTATACAATTGAAAATTCTAAAAATAAAAACAAATCTATATACAAATACAAAAGGGAGACGGAAAAGACCTCATTGTGCATCAAAAAATTCGTCCACATCTATGTCAATGGGAAACGTGCCCAGAACGCTGGCAGCATTGCCACGTTGGATGGCAATGCTGATTCTCTGGCCGAAGAAAAGGCCAGCCCTCTGGTCACGTGAAGAGTCGACGAGCTTTGTACTAATTTCTCGAAAAACTCGATGCGCACTCGGACCCCATGGACCTAATGTTTCAACCCCAAACGGCTCAAACATATAATTCCCAATAAGGTTGTTATATTTGCGCTGTTTGAGGTTTTCTGCACCGGCAGCAGCCGCCCCAGCACAGCCCGCCGTGCTAAGAAGATGGGATGGCGCAAGGGTGTCGACACATGTTGCATCCCACACCAAAGGCCTTACCTTCCAAGGCATTAATTAATAATTAATTAATTAACCCATTCTTTAATTAATAATAATATTATAAAGAAGATTTTTTTTTTTGTTGTTCGTATCGATTAAGCTCCAAAACAGCTTGGCCGATTTTAACAATTTTTACACCAGTAGTAAGCTAAGCTAAATTATCAGGAAAGCTAAATATAATAACATAGGCTATAATTTATTTTCAAAAAAAATAGAGATCCTTACCTAAGTTAAGAAAATTGCAATAATGTATCCCAAAATAGCAAAATTTTGCCTATCAATCATTGCTATCAATAATTTTCTCAGTGAACGCCAAATAATGAATTTCATTATTTGGCATTCACGAAAACTATTGATGACATGGTGCGAGGTTCCATGGTTTTTTTCATGTAAACAAACATGTCAGAGTGAATGCTACTTCGAGGGTTGGAGATGTATCCACCGGACTTCCATCATGGGATAGCCCATCGCGAGGGCTATCCGGTGGTGGCTGGTGGGTGTGGATCCACCCACTAGTTTGGGTACAAATTCAGTTTATGTGCTAAGACTAGGCACATAATCTAACTTTTCGCACCTTTACGCGACGCCTAAAGGTTATAAATGTAACTGTGACACTTATGTGTGTTGACGGTCCAGTAGGAGGGCTCCAAGTCCCTCGCTGGTACCCTAGTGCTAAGGTGTATAGTTTTAGTAGAAAACAGCTTGTAGACCCTTAAACTGGCGGGAATTCCCTTTCTTTCGTGTTCTTCCTGCAAGAACTCCCTGAAGGTAGGGGCTAGGGATCTGGATCAAAGACCGGAGGGAAGGTCTTCTCAAGACCTATCCAGAGGTACAAGTTTCATCGAGATCGGTCCAGTGGAATGGGAGTTTCCGTCGGTTTCTAGCTAACACCTGTAGATTAAATTTTTGTTAATAAAAATCTGCGCGCACGAAAAATCACGGTCCTCGTTACGGTCAAGTTAATAGGAAGGATAGCGCACAGGCGCATCATCCATTTGTAGCCATTATTTCACCTAAGTCATTTCCACGCATCATTGTGTAACGAGGACCATGAAGAGACGTTGCTTCTGGTCATGAACATATAACTTTTTTATTTATCTGGACATCACGCCTTCACCTCAACATACTTGGCAGCCTTCAAGCGACTCCAGGGTTGATATTTGCCCGATGACAACTGAATAGGTGCAAGGGGCGTCAACGCGTTCGAGCAGGAGCCTTACAACCTTCTGATTGCCTATCAGCCTCGAACGATCACGTCCGTCCCGTACACATATCAAGCGCTATTTTTACTGTATTGATACTGACAGCTGTTATAGAGATCAAGCTATCTTCTAAGAAGTAAAGTAATGAGTAGTATACAATAAAACATAGTAGGAGAAATGCTCTGTTCACAATTTATCGAGAGTTGATAATCTCTCTAGATTATTTTATCGATGCTTGCAATAATCGGCAGCCTTAACGCGTATTGAATTCTGCAAGGCAAAGAGTATGAACAATCGACCAATCACATAGACGGAAATCCACATCGCGTCTTTCATCTCGCCATGAGATTGGTCGATTTTATCATACTCTTTGCCTTGTCGAATTCATTACAAACACGGAACCACACATACGTGGCGTGGCGTGTCGTGGCGCCTTAGTTGATTGGCTACAAGTCACGTTGCGTTAAGACGTAGGCTGGAAAGGAGTCGTTTGATTGGTGGATTCTGTGCCACGCCACGCCACGACACGTAAGTGTGGTTCCGACTTTAGGCTACTGGTGTCAGATCCAAAGAAAAGTATTTTCAGTCCAATAGAGTAAATGCTAATTCCATGGTCAAATCCAAACAAAACTAGTGGTACAATGTCACAAAACTGTCACTGTCATAAATATGTAAACAATCAAAATAACCTCAAAACAAAATAAGTTTATATTTCAGTATATTTTTTTAAATACGTCTTTGGGGCATACCAGAATACTTTTTTGGGCATACTGAGAACGTATAAATATTTGAGTAAGTGTAAATTGTTTTTATATACGTTTGATCCGTGCTTATAATGTTTACAATAAAGTATAATTATGAAAACGGGCTTTTTTACCAAGTTCTTTATAATTCACTATTAAGTATAAAACTGTGTTAAATATAGGTATTCTAGATCAATGCAGCGTCTCACTCGGATTTTCTGTGAAGTCTGCTCGCCGCGGGGCTTAGCGAGAACACGGTTCAAGGGGTCTCAAGCAAATGGCGAAAAGGACAAGACTCCGCTTCGCCGTCTATTAGACGATGCTAGTTCGTTCGGTGAAGCTTCTGCAGAGGCTGCGGAGCCGGAGCTGCGCTGGGCGACGCAGCCGTACGCGGCGCGCGTGCAGGCGAACGGGCGGGAAAAGCGCGCGCCGCGCGTGGAGCCGCGCGACACCACGGTTCTGCTGTTTCCGGGGCAGGGCGCGCAGCGCGTGGGCATGGGCAGCGCGCTGCAGCACATCCCCGCCGCCAAGCAGCTGTACGAGCTCGCCTCCAGCATAGTTGGGTAAGTTAAATTAAGAGAAGGTATGAGAGGGGTACCTATATTTTTTTTCATTTGATCCAGCCCAGCTATTAGAGGAAGGCCAGCAACGTCTTTGTCTTGCTGACTGTGCCCTGTAGGTTACCTGGGTCACCGAAGTGTTTCACTCTGTAACTAGAGATTACTGAGCAGCTTAGGAGCAGGTGTGCTGCTATATTGCCTTCCCCCATGCACGCTCTGTAGAGTGGACTGTCCATGCTTCCTATGACAAAAAGATGTTTACTAAAGGTTCCGTGACAAAAGTTACAGTTGTGACTGCCCGCAACTGTACTTAAGTCAGTCTTAGGGCAGTTTTTGTGAAACGGCCAGCTATAGAGAGAAGTGTCTCCTTGGCCTGCCTGTGCTTGCTATGGTCATTCCATAGTTTATGGTGTTGATCTTTGGAGCGTCACAGAAAAATTAATAGTACAAGTACAGAAGGGTCACTTCATGCAACAATTTATAGAAATAGAGAATCTTGCTGCTAAGGTACAAAGTGCAAATCAGCTCGCTTGAGCAGTCAATCCCTAACGCAATATTCACCTAAATATTGCCACTCTCTGCTGACGCGTAAGTGCCTTTTGACACACCCCGGTTGCTGGGTAGCCGGTGCTGGGTACCCGGTGGCGATTGTATAGCCATGTATGTGTGAAAGCTAATGTACATAGCTATACACTTCGCAGCCAGGTACCCAATATCTACCAGGCAACCGTGGCGTGTGAAAAGGCACTAACTCAGTTGCTGTCTGGCGCGAAGATCGTAGTGTGAGTCGTATATATTAATTTTATTATTATTAGACAAAATATTAATTGTCTAATAATAATAAAATTAATATATCTTTGGTTCTAGGTGTATGCTACATGTCTACACTCTTTGCACTGTAGCATATAGGTTATAGGTTAAGACGGGCTGGTGTCCGCAACTCCACGTCTAAGCGCGTATTTTGCGTACGGGTGGGATTCGTCTTCCTCACTCGATCCATCCCAGCTCCTCGAGGAAAGCCAGCAGCGCCTTGGTGTTGCCAACTATTCTCTGTATGGTACCTGAGTCACCGAGGAATTTGGCCCTGTAACCAGCGATTACTGGGCAGCTTAGGAGCAGGTGTGCTGCTGTCTCTTCCTCCTCCATGCATGCTCTGCACAGTGGGCTGTCCGTGATCCCTAAGACAAAAAGATGCTTGTTAAAAGTCCCATGGCCAGTTGTTACGGCTGTGACTGCACGTAACTGTGGTTTTGACAGTCTCAAGGCTTTCTGCGTAAACCGGCCATCTAACGAGGGAAGCGCCTCCTTGGCCTGCCTGCACTCACTATGGTCATTCCACAATTTGTGGTGTTGTTCCCTGGTGCGCTTTCTTACCAGATTCCGGAGGTACCCGAAGGGTAGTGGTACGATGGGTTCTGGTCCCACCGCCACCATACTGGAACCTCTTCGGGCCAGCTCATCCGCTGCATCATTACCTCGAGAATCGCTGTGCCCCTTGATCCATTGGATGGTTACTCTATTGCGTGTACCGACCTGGTTCAGTCGTTGCTGACATTCGTGTATAAGTCCCGAGCTAACCGTGACGCTGCTCAGTGCCTGCAGGACGGCCATGCTGTCCGAGAGAATGCGTATAGGGAAGTCCTCAACCTCCCTGGCTAGGATGGCAGAGGCTGCCAAGGTGATGCCCAAGCACTCAGCCTGAAACACTGTGTTATGAGCCCCAAGTGGCGTGGCCAGGTGGATGTTGAGGTCTTCCGAGAAAACTCCCGCACCTGTGCCTGTACCTGTCTTGGATCCGTCTGTGAAGATCCGCAGCTCGTCCGGGCGTAGCCCTTCACAACGGTGGTCCTCGTGCAGTTGGATCCTGTATTTTTTGTCAAAGATGAATTGCTTAGGTATCCGGTCGTTGATTGCTTTTGTTAGGGGGAGTTCGATGTTGAGTTCCTCAAGCAGAGCGGTGTGTTGTGTCTCCCTCTTACCCCATAGATCCAGTGCCTTGAGGCGTACTGCCGCCATCGTTGCCTCTTGCTGTATAAACAGGTGGAGAGGGGGGAGTCCAAGCATGGCTTCTAGCGCAGCAGTCGGAGTAGTCCTCATGCAGCCCGTTATTGCCATGCAGGCCAGTCTTTGCATGCGTTGTAATCTACTCACGGCAGTACTTAGCTTGGTGCGAGGCCACCACACCACGGCCCCATAGGTGACCATGGGCCGAATCACCGCGCCGTACAGCCAGAGTATGATTTTGGGGGAGAGTCCCCACTTTTTGCCTATCATTTTCTTGCATTGCCAAAAGGTGATACATGCCTTGCTTAGTTTGTTGTCCAGGTGACTGCTCCAGTTTAGCTTACAGTCAAGTATGACTCCCAGATACTTAACCTCGTTGGACAACTTCAGTTCCGTGTTGAACAGCTTAGGTAGGCGGAAAGGGCCTAGAACTCTTTTCAGCGTAAACATGACTAGTTCAGTTTTAGAGGGATTTACCGATAGGTCATACTCCCCGCACCACCGCTCCACTATACGCAGAGCTTGCTGAGTGAGATTGCAGATAGTTCCAGTCACCTTCCCAGGCACGAGGATTGCTAGATCATCTGCATACCCAATTGTATAGTAACGGTGTTCGTTGAGTCTGGTGATGAGATCGTTGATTACCAGATTCCATAGTAGGGGGGAAAGCACTCCTCCCTGCGGGCAGCCCCTGGCTATCAAGGCCAGCTGCTGTTCTCCCTCCAGACGAACTGCTCGTTTGCTTAGCATGTTGGTTATCCAGTCAATTAGTACCTGATTTACTCCGTGCTTGGAGAGTGCAGCACCGATGCTGGAAAAGTTTGTCTTGTCGAAGGCCCCTTCGATGTCTATGAAGGTGCCCAAGCAGGTGCCTTTCTGATGGATTGCTTCCTCTATTTGGCCTACCACCATTAGCATAATATTTTTACGCATATACGAATACACATTTTTTATACATCATAGTTATACCATAATAATATACCATAGTTGTCGCGTATACGTATATGCGTAAAAAGAAATATTGAAACTGTCACCCGCACCATGCTACAGCGCAAAGAGTGTAGGTACGGTACGTCAATATCTCGTTCGTTTAGTGAATAATTGAATTTCTGATAGTAAAGAACTAGCACTCCGCCCGCTACTTCATTCGCATGATTTCGTATTTTATCCTACAGATGACTTGTCTTTCTTTGTGCAGTTTAGTGAATGCGATCAAAAATAAGCTTATGTTAAATCAATGTGAAATGGGGAATCGTAAATATCTAGGGTTTATTGGTTTGCGACGATTCGCTTTTTACCCGACTGCCGAAGCAGGGTAATGTGTTTATCAGTCTATGTATGTATGTATGTTTGTTCCTATGTGGCGTTCCAGAGGCCAAACGCGTTTGATGATCCATTCGTCTTAATCTTGCGAGTGTCACTGGCTACATTAAAGGAGATGTTCCAGAAATGTATGGAGCCTGGGCCAGCTCTATGTACAGTTTATGTAAAAATCGTTATATATTATAGTAACCGTTTTATAATGTTAATTTTCTTTAATTTCACTTCGTTTCAAAGTAAATTCAAATTAACTTTGTCAAGTAGAGCAACACACCATATATTTAAACATGGTGGATCAGATCAGTAGTATACGAATAATGTCATTTTGACAATGACATTTGATTGACGTGTCATTGTAAAATCTGCGTTATAAAAAATAACACGAGTTCAATTGCAACAAAGAATCAATTAATCAATATCCGTAGTAGCAAACTGGGTTGCAAAACTAAAACTACCACTAAAAACGCCGAAACATGTCCATTTCAAAGCCAAAGCAAAGAATGACTCAAATCTAATTTAATTTTAATAATAATTTAAATAATACAATGCATAAAAATGTATATTTTAAAATTAGATTTGTTTCCAAAATTTGTATGCCTATTAGGTTAAACATAGCGATCCTGACATTAGAATAAGATCTTATTATATTGTACCTATGTTTATACAAATAAATAATTTGAATTTGAATTTGAAAAGACGTCACTTCTTAAAACTGTCAAAGTCGTCGAACGGCATGTCAAACACAACCGTCATGGCTGCCCTAAAAATAGGGTTATCTTAGTAAAAAATTGATCAAATGATATTTTTTTACGCCTGTACCCTTTTTCAAATTAATTTATTAGTATTTTTATGGTATTCCTCTATTTTTTTCCTATTTATCTATGTAGTGTACATATAGATGGCCCAAAATCGAACATCTCCTTTGAAAAACAAAAATGGCGGCTCTTGGGCGACTTAATGTGGGGGCCCGATTTTTTTTCTTCCTTTTGTCATCGTGTGTGGTATCAATATAAAGGGTTTTAGAGGCGATTTCAAAAATAAATAACACTTATATGTTTAAATGTTAGGTACATTTAAACAAATAAGTTGTTCGCGCCACCTGTAGGTGCGCTTATTGTTTAATTACCCACATTTCTCTTAATATTTTATCTACCTATTCTTGTCAATTTTCGCTGTATTAAACTACACGTTCGATTCTCGAACAGTCTACGTTCGGCCCTCGTCGAGGGTAGCCTCACCGGCAGTTGACTTTCACGAGCGGTGAGTCACCGTTCGTGAAAGTCAACTGCCTGGCTATTCACCCTGGATTCCTCACCCGCTGTGACGCGATTAACACACGGCACCGCGCACCGCCGCGGTAGGCGGTGAAGCGGATCTCATGCCTCTAATAAATCCGTTGATGCCTAACACACGTACACCCAGTGTTGCCAAGGCCCTTAAGTCAAAAGTTACGTTTAATTTCTTCAAATGTTAAATTTTTGCTGCAAAGTAAAATATTTTTTTTTTTTGTTATTTTATTATTTCGGAGGTAATTTGATATCAGCAAATTGGCGAAATATAAAGAAATCTGTGATGTCTAATGGTGTATTTAATATTGTGATAAAACAGACTATAGTTTATAATATGTTGATGTCTATGCTCTAGTTTCATTTGCTCGCAGCGCCATCTTCACAGTTGTTACTATCTAGTTTAGCACCTAACTTATTCTATTACTTAATTACTTTGAACCAAATCCACGAGAGGTGGTGCATCTGTTAGTTTTACATTGAACTAACTACTAATATTTGTTAAGTATAGAACCCTCTTATCGTAATTTTTAACCGACTTCAAAAAAAGGAGGAGGTTCTCAATTCGTCGGAATCTTTTTTTTTTTTTTTTTTTATGTATGTTCCCCGATTACTCAAAGACGCCTGGACCGATTTCAAAAATTCTTCTTTTGTTTGAAAGAGTATACTTTCTAGTTGGTCCCATAGTCATGAGGTCAGGATCTGATGATGGAATCCTAGAGAAATCGAGGGAACTTCTCGAATATTATAGGCAAACATATAGCGATTTTGGTATTTTCATCAACAATGCAATCATTTGCACTCAAAAAGTATCATTTGGTGAAGTGGAACTGATAAAGAAGACCACAGATGGCCACTGGAACTCCTAAATGCTAAGTGTGTCACGGGCATAAGATATCTCGACTATAATGAAGCAAATACTTATAAATAAATGGTACTGATGAAAATGGCATCATCGAACTGATCTGATGATGAAACCGGAAGGTAGGCACTGGAACTCTCAAATAAAACAAAGTATCCTAGTCGTGTGTGGGCTTATTGGAATCGCCATGATATGTACTTTTGCTATAAATGATAATCATGTTAATTGGAGGTACCTACCAAAACTAAAAAGAGAAAAATAAAAAACTTTTTAACAAAAAATCAAACCGACTTCCTGAACAAAAAACTACAAAGCAAAAAATAAAATTCTTTTCCGAAGTCGGTGTCGAAAAACGGAAAACAATGGGTAAAAAAGACACTGACTTCGGAAAAGAATTTTATTTTTTGCTTTGTAGTTTTTTGTTCAGGAAGTCGGTTTTTTACCATATGTTCTTAAGAGGGATGTGGGGAGGTTAATATCTTGAGGTTTATGAAACGAGGTTTACATGAATCTGTTTGGTGTATCCCACATATTGATCACTTTTTTTGTGCCTTGAAGTCAATTTCTTTATCAGTTGAGAATCCCCAATATAGTATAAGATAGAGTGGACCCCACTTAGGGATGATAAGCATTAAGTACTGTAGCTTGGTTAGATACTTTTTTGAGCATGTAGAGGGCATTTAGAGAATTGATTCAATTTGCTACATACGCTATTTACATGTGTTTACCATGACAAATTAGAATCTATATAGAAACCTAGAAATTTTGTACTTGTAACCTCAGATACAGATGCATTATTGTACTGAATAGATAATGGAATTAATATTGCGTTTTTACTTTTGAAATTCATGTAATGGGTTTTGTAAGATTTATTTTTACATTATTTATTGTTAGCCAATTTATTAATTTAGATAGGGCAACATTTATTTCATGTTCATTTTTTTTTTAATTGTGAAAAGAGTCGTAATGTCATCTGCAAATAAAATCATAGGGTGCTGAATAGCTTGTACCTCCATTATTCAGACTATAGCGCCGTACTTAGCTTTAATTTTTAATTTGTGTGTAGATCAAGGAGTCTTTCCGGATCTAATGAAACATAGTAAGGTTATACATACATACATAAACTCACGCCTTTTGCCCATGGGGGTAGGCAGAAACTACAGAATAGGATAAGGAGTAGGAGGAGGTTATTTAAGGTTATACCACTTTTTAAATCCGGGGACAGTAAAGACACAAATAATTATAGACCAGTGTCCGTGCTGTCGGTATTCAGGAAGGTATTTGAAAAGATAATGCTAAATCAAATGCTCATTCATTTTAATACGAATAAAATCCTACACGAGAAACAGTATGGTTTCACCAAAAAACGTTGTACAACCGTCGGTGGTGTCACCTTACTAAAACACATCTTTGATGCTTGGGAGGAGGGGCAAGATGACATAGGTATTTTCTGTGACCTGTCGAAGGCGTTTGATTGCGTTGATCATGAAGTATTGCTTTTGAAACTTGAGCATTACGGGCTAGGCCTATTAGTATTAAGTTTAGTAAAATCCTACTTGAATGATAGACGGCAATTAGTTCAAATAAACGGTGTCAATTCGTCGGGGTTGAACGTGAAAATGGAGGTACCCCAAGGCTCAATGATCACGACGGTACCTTGTCAATATATTTACGAAAACATCATGTACGTGAGAAAGACGCACGCAATGGAAGCTTTTAAAAATATTTTTGCCCGTTTTTGCAACACTTTTCATTTATGCTCAGCTCCTATTGGTCGCAGCGTAATGTTATATAGCCTATAGCCTTCCTCGATAAATGGACTATCCAACACAAAAAGATTTTTTCAATTCCAACCAGTAGTTCCTGAGATTAGCGCGTTCAAACAAACAAACAAACTCTTCAGCTTTATAATTATAGTGATAAAATTATTCATGGATTGATTTGGATCGGTGGTTTCATAAATAGCCGAAAAGTCCGTGTTCTGTAGATTCTGTACAATACCGTCATGATTTATACGGGTGGCCGAGTGGCGTAGCTTTCGCACAAGTTTGGGGTCCGCAATAGATAAAAGAGTGGGTATATGATCGGTAATGTGGGTGTCCAGCACAAGTATGCTTACGGGTAAGGTGGTTTTTAGGATGGTGTGTTCTAGGCACTTGTCAAGTCGGGTAGGGAATAAGTGGGTAGGGAGAAGCCCGTGAGAGGCATTAAGGAATAAGTAATCCAGGCTTCGCTGGTTTCTGTTATCTTGATTTATATCTATGTTAAGATCCCCAATCCGACAAGAGCGATATTAGGAAAAGAGGGCATTTTTTTTTTTTCCAATTTTAACGTAGCCTATGACACTCGCAGGGTTAAGACGAATCGATTGACGTATGAATCATCAAAATCGGCCAACGCGTTTGGTCTCTGGAACGCCACATAGGAACAAACATACATACATACATACATACATAGACTGATAAACACATTACACTCCTTCGGCAGTCGGGTAAAAATAGCTACTGCGCGGGGTCTTGCAACCAATTCAGAGACACAAAGATCCACTGTGAGCATTATAGGTATGTGTATGAATAATGTTGTTATACATCGGGTTCTTAACATAGGAAAAATAAATCAATTGAATATTAATTTATGTACTTATTTAGATTTAGATGCGCAGACTTATTTAGATGCGCAGATTATTCCTTTACCAAAAAAGTCCAATCCCTCATCCTTTTCTGAATTCCGTCCAATATCCATCTTACCATTCTTGTCCAAAGTCCTAGAGAGGTTAATTCATGATCAAATTAGCACTTTCCTATCCAAAAATAATCTTCTCAATCCCTTCCAGTCCGGCTTCCGTCCTGGTCACAGCACCACTACAGCTCTTCTCAACATTACGGATGATATAAGGTCAGCCATGGAAAGCAGTAATCTGACGGTCTTGGCATTGCTGGATTTCAGTAATGCTTTTAATACTGTTGATTTTGACGTTTTGCTTGGCATTCTATGCTCTCTTAATATATCTCCATCAGTAGTTGACTGGTTTCGTAGTTACCTGTTCGGGCGCCGGCAACGTATAAGCATTGGAGAGAATTTCTCTTCCTGGTGTAGTACTTCTGCCGGAGTACCGCAGGGTGGCGTTTTATCTCCTTTACTTTTCGCAGTTTTTATAAACTCTATCTCCAATGAACTAATTTCTTCCTACCATCTTTATGCAGATGATCTGCAATTATACTCGCGTGCTCCTCTCGGAAAGCTGTCTGAAGCTTTAGAAACCATCAATCTTGATCTGGCTCGCATTTGCGATTGGAGCAAGAGGTATGGGCTTAAGGTAAACCCCATAAAGACTCAGGTAATAGTAGTGGGCAGTCCTAGAATGGTTTCTAGGATCAACTGGACGATTCTTCCCCAAGTTATTTTTGACAATGCAGTAATTCCCTTCAGTGAGAAAGTTAAGAACTTGGGGATATTCATCGACAGGAACTTCTCTTGGACTGCCCAACTGCAGGAAGTTAGCCGCAAGTTGTTTGCATCTGCTGCGACTTTGAGGAGACTACGTAATTTTCTGCCAACGGCCACCAAGATTGCGCTTGCACAATCTCTTCTTCTTCCCATCCTTGATTATGCTGATGCCAGCTATCTTGATCTTACCCAAGAAAAACTCGATAAACTTGAGCGGCTTCAAAATTTTTGTATAAGGTTCATATTTGGTTTGCGCAAATATGACCATGTTTCCGAATTCCGTGTAAAGCTCAAGTGGTTGCCAATTCGCCTTCGCCGGAATACTCACATTCTTTCTCTTCTGTTTAATGTGCTCTTTACTCCTTCCACCCCTCTTTACCTCAAGGATCGTTTCCAGTTTATCTGCGATTCCCACACGAAATCTCTAAGGTCATCAGTTAACTTGCGACTTAAAATGCCAATGCATTCCACAACTTTCATGGATAAATCTTTTTCTGTCCAGGCTGCTCGTCTGTGGAATGCATTGCCTGACCCGATCAAACGTGCTCAGTCGTTGCCTGTGTTTAAAAGACTTGTCAAGGAACATTACTTGTCGCTGTAATCGTGCTCTTAGTATTTTGGCTTACACTTTGTCTATGATTTTCATACGACTTTTATTTTTACGACTTATATATAAAATATGTATTTATTTATGTATCTATTATATGGCATATATATATATATATATATTTGTATCATTGATAATTATATTTATTTTTGTATCATTGTATTTTTGTTGGTATTGTTGCACCACAGACAACCCCATGTCATGTCCACGCATTCACTGTCCATTCCAGGTTGCCTGGAAGAGATCGCAGAATGCGATAAGGCCGCCCATTGTATATTTTTTTTTTAGTTTTAAGTTTCAATTGTTCCTGTATTTTCGGGTGTACAATAAAGTGTATATAAATAAATAAATAAATAAATAAATCATACTAATAACTTAAAACCTCATTCAGAACTAGAAAATTAGAATACGATTCCATGAACTCCACTGGCATTTCAAAAACTTGTATCTTTGTAATTTTATGTCATCTCTCTCCATCAAAATGGTTCTTTTTCATTGGCATTTAACATATTCAAAACCAATCTCTTTATGTATAAAGTCTGTAAAAAATAATAAAATGTATCATGTTATAGGTCTACCAGAAAGAATCTCATGGCAAAAGGGGAAATAAAAATTTGTTGTATGCAATACTGGGGAAATTGGATCAAACGATCTTGATACTGTTTAATTTTTATTTATGTCTTTAGTATTAATGAACATGAGGTACCTATATTATAGTAGTCACAACGGATCTTTGTGTCTTTGAACTTGGTCCTGCCAACCATTGCGTAAGAAACAGTTTGTCATCGAGTATACTGCATAGAGTAAGCGAGATAAGACGATGACAAAAAAGACAAAAGATATTTATTTCAACTGGACCACCAAGCGGCACTTTTGAATGTCACAATTTAAATTTACATGGAATAAAAGTTGATTCTACCGTGCATTCGGAAAGTAGCTTGTTATGGAGAAGAATGCACAAGAAACTCCGTAAGCTTATGTGACATACATAAGCGAGTGAAAGAGACTGTTATACAATGCTATCTTCACCTTCAACATTGACACAAAAATAGCTACTGCGCGGGGTCTTGCAACCAATTCAGAGACACAAAGATCCACTGTGAGTATTGTAGGTATGTGTATGAATAATGTTGTTATACATCGTGTCCTTAACATAGGAAAAATAAATCAATTGAATATTAATTTATGTACTAATTTATTATTTAGCATTTAAATCATACTAATAACTTAAAACCTCATTCAGAACTAGAAAACTAGAATAAGATTCCATGAACTCCACTGGCATTTCAAAAACTTGTATCTTTGTAGTTTTATGTCATCTCACTCCATCATAATGGTTCTTTTTCATTGGCATTTAACATATTCAAAACCAATCTCTTTATGTATAAAGTCTGTAAAAAATAATAAAATGTATCATGTTACTTAAAGTCATTCATCATCATCAGTCTGTATATTTTTTTTATGTAAGTTTTATGGCCTGGTTGCTAGGACCTTTTAGCCACGTCTTTGGAAAGAGTTTTGGATCTTATATTTATTCTTTAGTATGCATTAGAATGCGGATGTAACAGATTCTAATGTTTTTTGGAGTATTTGGCAGCAAATTGTATCGAGTCAGTCTTCCCAGTAAGCTTTGCAGAGGCAGTCAATACTACAATAAAATACACCGCTCCACTATCCCGAGATCGCTTTTGTCAATGATTTTACAAATTGTCCAGTTGCGGAGACAGTTGAGACACAAAACTACACCAATAATATATCACAATATCCACTAGGAATCAATTTGCAAATAATATTAACAGCCACTGAACTTCACTAGACAAAATCCCGCCAAAAACTCCCGTCTATATACACGTCCCACTGCAGGGCGCAGATTATTACTTAATATTTTTCTTACGTCAAAGATTCTCAATCTCCGTTAAAATCAATATCTTGTCGAAGAATTAGTAACAGTTACATTACTGTTGCCATTTCCTTCCGGCCATCATTCGATGTGCCCTGACCTACGATTTACCATATAATACTAATGGAAAGAAATTAAAATTAAGTAAGAAAAATATAAATTAAACTAAAAGTATCAAAACAAGTCAGTCCAACTTACCGGTCCACTCTACGACGCACTTTAAAATCAAAGATTGAGTTTGATTTACGCCTTCTTCCCTTATTTTATGATACACATTGAAAACAATATGTCTCGCATGAGATCGAAGTGGGTTTTTCGACATTTTCACAAAAATAACAAACTTTCAAGATAATAACAAAAAATTTCAGCAGCGGTTGACACATCAAGTACTTTGATTCGACAGGTGACAATTGACATTGCCATATGAAAATCACAATTTAAAAAAAATAAAAAATGCCATGAGATTCTGGTACACCTATACTTATAGTATATAATTATATTCATCATCATCAGTCTATATATACTTTTTTATGTAAGTTTTATGGCCTGGTTGCTAGGGCCTTTTAGCCACGTCTTTGGAAAGAGTTTTGGACCTTATATTTATTCTTTAGTATGCATTAGAATGCGGATGTAACAGATTCTTATGTTTTTTGGAGTATTTGGCAGCAAGTCAGTCTTCCCAGTAAGCTTTGCAGAGGCAGTCAATACTACAATAAAATACTCCGCTCCACTATCCCGAGATCGCTTCTGTCAATGATTTTACAAATTGTCCAGTTGCGTAGACAGTTGAGACACAAAACTACACCAATAATATATCACAATATCCACTAGGAATCAATTTGCAAATAATATTAACAGTCACTGAACTTCACTCGACAAAAACTCCCGTCTCTACACACGTCCCACTGCAGGGCGCAGATTATTACTTCATATTTTTCTAACGTCAAAGATTCTTACGTCAAAGATTCTCAATCTCCGTTAAAATCAATATCTTGTCGAAGAATTAGTAACAGTTACATTACTGTTGCCATTTCCTTCCGGCCATCATTCGATGTGCCCTGACCTACGATTTACCATATAATAGTAATGGAAAGAAATAAAAATTAAGTAAGAAAAATATAAAATAAACTAAAAGTATCAAAACAAGTCAGTCCAACTTACCGGTCCACTCTACGACGCACTTTAAAATCAAAGATTAAGTTTGATTTACGCCTTCTTCTTCCCTTATTTTATGATACACATTGAAAACAATATGTCTCGCTTGAGATCGAAGTGGGTTTTCCGACATATTCACAAAAATAACAAATTTTCAAGATAATATCACAAAATTTCAGCAGCGGTTGACACATCAAGTGATTTGACAGGTGACAATTGACATTGCCATATGAAAATCACAAATTAAAAAAAATAAAAAATGCCTTGAGATTCTGGTAGACCATACTGCGTATATTTATGTGCAAAAGATTCAAATTGTTTGTGCCAAAATGTTTTAAAGGTGAACGCGCACTTAGACGCACCGCACTCGCCGCACGCACTCTTGGCCTCGCGCTATCCGCGCCGAACGCGCCGCACGCGTTGTATCCACTTCTGTACATCTTGAACTATATTTTCATACGGATACGGATCATATTGCCACGCCACCCACATCGCCCGCCGAGTCTGATGACGTCATCCGCACGCGCTGGTGGAATCCGTATACCTACAGCATTTTGCTGAAATGCGGCTCGTGCGGCGCGGATAGGTGCGCGAGGCTGCATACGATTTCATATAAAGATTTATGAAATGCGATGACTGCGGCGCGTGCGGCGAGTGCGGTGCGTCTAAGTGCGCGTTCACCTTAAGGACGCTGTTACATTTTCGACGAACTCAAATTTAGGTATCTAGTCGCACACAGCAACATTACGCGTACGCACACATTGAAACTACTGAGCGCTCGATTTTATACATCACGGAAACAATCTTGGTCCTTGATATTATTTTTGAATTTTATTGTTTTTATTAAGTTGATTCAGAAAGGTTAGTTGGCACTTTGAAAATGCATTTGATAACTGTTACAAACCGTCGTCGTAAAAAGTAGGTTATTATTTTCAACCGACTTCAAAAAAAGGAGATGCTCTATCTATTCGGCCAAACTACTTATCCGATACATAACGGGTTTTCATCGATAAATGTATGTGTGTGGTATTTTCAGGGAAGGTTTTATTGTATAATATATTAGGATCTGTTAAAGATCTTCGGAGATAGACAATGGAACTCTTTAATAACAAACAGCAAATGACCTGCAATTACTGTGATCGTATGTTTATGTTTTGTTTTAACCATACCATAATAAATCATCACGCTTTTACGGTTTTAGGGGGTAAACAGATGTATTTAGTATACCCAATATGGGGTACCTACAAAAATTTAAAAGAGAAAAATAATAGCTTTCCTGTGACGAAAAACAATAGGTACCGACACCGACTTCCGAAAAGAATTTTATTTTTCACTTTGTTGTAGTAAGTAGGTATTTTAAAAAACCGGCCAAGTGCGAGTCGGACTCGCGCACGAAGGGTTCCGTACTTGGTAAATTGCTGTTAACGATTTATGACGTATTAAAAGTCGTTCAAACCAATTTTCGTTAGAAGTTTACATGGTAATGTACATGTTCTTGACAGTCAGAGAGCTCATTTATAGGGAGCTGGTTTCGCTGTAGTGCGAGACGTTCACAGGTGCGTAAGGATTCGAGATGTAGTAAAAACTCTTAATAGATTTAACCCAGTTGTTACTGAAACTTTTTTGTATCTCGTATCACAGTAATTTTTTAGTATTGCTACCTTGATGCATATAGTAAACATAGAAAAATACCAAAAAAAATCGGAGTTTTCAGGAAAGCTCGGAAAATGCGGATTGTTTTGACGATCAGTAGTAATAGGCAGGTAGGTTAACGCCAACTACCACTTTATCGATTGTATCCTATTTTAAATTGAAGAAACACAGTTATTTCTAAGAAAGAGGCTTTATTATCTAAATGATAAACGTTAATTAACAAACAAGTATATATAGGAGTATGGTAAGTAACAAAACATGTTTTAGGGTGCAAATGGATTTCCCTTCTTTGAATAGTTTAGTTCGTATTTTTATTGTAAAGCGAACATCGAAGCAGAGGGTCATTGCACTCTACTAGATGATCAACTCTATCGTAGCATGAAGTTTCCCTGTAAGTTATAGGAGCCCACTCCTGATAAAATGAGAAACGCCTCCTTGTCCCAACAATGACCGCGTTTCTCATTTTTTTTATTTGATTCCAAGATACCTCTGGCGATAGTTCTCCGGAATGTGAGATGAGGGTATTCTCCTCCATTATTTTTGAAAAGTTGCCACGCATTGTGAGTCGCCATCTTCAAGCAGTGACAAAAGAATGAGAAAAACCTTTTCTTGCCACGGATAGAAGTACGAAAAAGACCAATGTTTTGGTCGGACCTATCGACGCCCCCCATGTTTTGTAGCTTTTTATAATTGCAGGTTGATCGATTTATACTTATTTTTTCTGCTGTTGCGAGACCCGTTTAGCTTTATGTAATGGTTCAATGTTTTCTGAATTGGATACTACTTACACCACACTATCATCATTCCACTTGCAAACTAAAATATGCTCTGGTTGGCTAGACTTGTACTTTATTTATTTATTTATTTATTTATTTATTTATTCATTAACACATACATTTGTTTTAACAGGTAAGACCCAAGCTAACAAAAGTAGTCATAAATTGTTAATTATACAATCCCAAACTATATATACTAAATATAGAGGCACAAGTTATACAGTGGACAACACACTAAGTGTCACCCTCTGGAATTCCGTCAAAGAACAAGAAAATATGTCTAAACGCAGAGAGATGCTATTAAGTATTCCTACTGCACGAATCACTGGTGCAAACTTTAATAAATTTGTACGGGTTGCCGGGACTTTAAAAAGCCCCTCCCTAGGTCCTAACCGTAGCCTCCTGTTTGGAACGAGCAATTCCAATGATTCTAATATTTGTGGATTATTCAGCATGCCACGAAAAACCATAAAAACATATTTTGCAAGAGCGAGGTTGCGCCTTACCTCCAACTTATAGTACCCAACCATCCCTATAACAAAAAGAGTTGGATACATAAGAGGGTAGAAGGGATATACACCAAATTGCTTCAAATATAGGTATCGGGTAAATTTGTTCTGCATCTTTTCCAGCATCAGAGAATACTTCACTTCATAAGGATTCCAAATGATAGCACTAGTTTCCAAGTTGCTTCGTACCAACGCATTATAAAGTGATTTCACTGCCGCCATGTTAGTGAAGTCCCGGGTTTCACGCATGACAAAACCAAGATTTTTAAACGCTTTTTTGCACACCTGCACTACATGCGCACGAAACGAAAGATCCCCAGTAAAAGTAACACCGAGATCTCTCACTAACACAACCCGCGGTATGACATGACCGGCCATGTAATAATCGTGACGTCGGGGTACCACGGCCCGCGTGAAGGACATTATGTTACACTTCGAAACATTGAAGAGTAGTTTATTCTCTTCACTCCACGCTACCACCCGATCGATGTCTCGCTGGAGCATTCCGCAGTGTGACTCGTCTGTGATCCGTAGGAATAGCTTGAGATCGTCAGCAAATAATAAACAGCCAGCGTCTTTAATGACATCTGGAAGATCATTAATCATAATAATAAATTCTAAGGGTCCTAAATTTGTGCCCTGACTTACCCCCGTAAGGGTGAAATACGAGTTCGAGGTGTAACCAGCATATTCCACCATTTGCCTGCGGTTGCCTAAGTAGCTAGCAAAGAACTCGAGGAGGGCTGGGGTAAAACCGACACTCGCAAATTTACTTAAAAGTATGTCATTATCCACACTATCAAATGCCTTCCTGAAGTCGAAGTAAGCGACGTCTAGTTGGGCACCAGGCTCCGAGTCCAGCACTGTGGTGGCCTGATTCAAAAAACACATTAAATTAGAGTTCGTGCTGCGGCCCGCACGGAAACCATGCTGCACGTCGTTCAGCTGTGAGGCTACTTGCGAGTGGATAGTTGAACACAACGCGGACTCGAAGACTTTAGCAAATGCTGACAGTACTGCTACTGGTCTATACCCGCTAACATCTGAGCTTGGAGCCCCCTTCGGTACCGGGGTAACCCTAGTCAATTTCCAGCCGTCCGGATACGAGCATTCTCGTAAAAAGCTATTAAATAAATGCATGAGTGGCCGGGCCAGTACTGTCCTACAATCCCTCACGATGAAAGGTGGCACCCCGTCTGGCCCAACCGAACGCTTGGGCTTGAGGCGCTCGAGCGCGGCACTCACCTCGCCGAGAGACAGCTGCCCCACGTGAATGCGGGCGCCGCGCTCGGGCACCGTCTGCCCAGCGGCAGCTGCATCCAACCGCGGTGCCACCGCCCCATAAACCGAATGAAAATAATCAGCGAATGCCTGAGCGCACTCATGCTCTGGCAAAGGCTCGCCATTCTTAACTATCTTCGGTCTACTACGTTTTGAGCGCTTGCCCCCAATAAAACCCCAAAAAGACCTTGGTTCCTTCACAAATTGTTGCTCAGTACGCCTCTGATAATCGCAGTAAGCGGCACTAATTTTTACTTTGAGAATAGAACGGTAGTGCGAAAAGTTAAAATAGTCGTTGACCGAACCAGTCTTCTTATAAGATTTGTGCCAAAAAGATTTCTTCTTAATATGACCTATTATGTCAGCAGTGTACCATTCTGGGTAGTGATAACGAAAGCAATCACCCTTGGAGCTCTTTCTTGGAGTGCTATCATCCAAAATCCTGTAAAAAGTGTCGTAAAATATCCTATACGCTTCGTCGGCATTGCTCGTTTCATACAGGGTACTCCAGTCTATCCCTGCAAGTCCCAAGTACAAACAATGGAAGTCGGCCTTGCTATAATTCCATCGTGGTAGGGACGTGGAAGCCTGTGGTACATGATAACCAGGGTTAGAAGTCGCTCGCACACGACTTATACTTATTCGTAGCGGCGGATGCTGTGGGTCTATGCATGACAAACATTCCTCACATTCCTCGCTTACGACAATATCACTATCGGGAAAAGTAGTTAGAACAACATCGAGCGTGCGATTGTTGCAATTAAGAATATTGTTACTTTGGCGAAACCCACAAAAGGTGACAAAGTATTCATAATAACATTGTATGTCTTGGTTTGTTGAATACATATTTAAATCAGCTACTAAAACAACTTTGTCATATCTAACACATAACTGCTCCAGTAAATGGAACATATACATATATTCCCTTTCAATTGTCTTCGGTGGAATATACGCAACACAACACAAAAACAAAAAAATATTTTGACGGTATACCGTCGCACATACGATTTCGAACGGGTGGTGGTTCAAGCTAGAGTTATCTGATAACGGTACACTGCGTAGCTCGAGAGCGCCGCGCGGGGTAGCGATCAGCATGACCCCACCGTGTTTACGGCCATCCGCGCGGTCACATCTTAATATTGTGTACCCGTCCGGCGCCAGTTCACCATCATGTATGGAGTCATTAATGCCTGTCTCTGTTATGGCTACCAAATCAACCATAGATTCTAAAATATTATTATTAAACGATTTTAATTTCGTGCGCAAGCCTCTAACGTTTTGGTAGTACAGATCTAACGAGCACTTGGGTTTCTTTCCACTAGCTTGAACCACATTCACACCATTCGAGCGCACCAGTACCCTAGTTTGCGAGTGAGAACTATTTAAACCACAATTGTTAGCATACCGACACTGTAAGTCATTCCTATAACGTCGTTTAGTTCGATTTTCACTGAGAGAAGCACCCAACGACTGCGCGTGCACTGTCGCCGGCGCCAATCTCGACGCTCGTGTCCCCCCGCTGCCCGCGGGGTTTCCTCGGAAACCAGTCGGACAACTTCACTCCTGCGGGCCACGCCGTCGGCGTGTTTATGCGCTCATTTAAGCTCTCAGGAAAAGCAATTACGAAGGCAGCATGTCTTGTAGTCTTAATTAGACGTTTCTCCACAACATACTGATCACAATCTTGAAGCTTGTTCAAATATGTGAGTACGTTTTGCTCCGTCGTCTCTGGCTTAAAAGACCAAGCCTGCAAATATTTAAGCTTTTCTACAATTTGAAGCTCGTCATCCTCTTGTCCGCTGCCAGTGACCACTCGCCGTTTAGAATTACGTGCTTTGCGCGCCGGTTGCCACCCTTCGTCGGAGGTAGTGTTTTCATGACGATTATCTCTTGCGTCAACCGAGCGCGTTTCCGCTGACTTTGTGGCCCGACACTCCAACGATGGTAAAATTGTATTTGCGGGTAGATTGGGATTTGCACTCGTAGGTGTCACCGTGGGTGTCTTCGGCAAGTTATTTGTCTCCCTTACATCACCATCAGTCCTTGGTTTTGTAACGGCTAACTTTTTTGCAGCGGCTGCGTATCCACTTTTGGTTTTAGCGCTAGAATTCACTCGCGCTTGACGCATGGGACGCTGCGTAGTCGCTGGAATCGCTGAATCCTGACCGTTATCGGAGCCCAATGGTTTCGGAGGGACTGATTTTGGTGTACCCTCAACAGCTAACGTTAACAATTTTAACGATTCATCTTGCTTAATTATAATAGCAGTTTGCTCATCGATTTTGCACTCGAGAGCACTAATTTTTGTAGCGAGATCACTAACTACTTTATGTAGCTCGCGCACTACACCTTCAAGGGCCTTCTGGGCCATTATTATATTTTTAAAATACGTAAATACTGGGAGCTGTACTACACTGCGCGGATACCGACACAATATTGTGAATTGAATGTACCTCTTTCTGTCTTCTTGAATACTTTATTGGACGGCAATGGAAACATTTTTGTACGGTCCTCTCGAATTGTTCCAGTGGCTTTGAGCCCTCTGTTACTCAATTCGTTGAAGAGTGGAATAGAAGAAAATAAATGGTCAAAGAATTAGTGACAAGGCACACCTGGGTGACGAAATTGTACCTAAATGATCAGCAAAACGCAAAATCACACCAGCTCCCATACCTATGGCCTTGGTGCGGATCAAAAACCATAGTACGTATCCCAATGTAGTCACTCCAACTCAGAGCTTATGTCCACATCTCCCATCCCCAATCAGTTTTCCACGTATAAATTGTTTACAGCTGTGTCCTCCATTATAAAGTACCATAGCCTCGTCAATGCTGTCCATTTCTTCTAAATAAGCCATATTCAGGAATATTTCGTTGAGGATATCGAAAAGCGGTCTCAACTTTGCAAACTTTGGTTTATTGGTATTCCTGGGTCTGGGAGTCAAAATACATCCCCAAATTACTACTGATCGTTTAAACGATCATCAAATATAATATCATTTGTTTTATATAAAGGATATGAAAATATCAAATTTTATTTCACAGTTTTGTTAGACATGTTAAAAATATATAAAAAAAGTGCATGAAATAAATTTCAATAATAAGTTAATTTGTAAACAATTACCGTTTTGAAGACATAGTGAAAATCAATTACGGTAATACGAATTAAAATACAAAAGCACGTCAAAATTATGATCATAAGATATTATCTATGTACCGAAACACTGTCTAACTATCACTGCGGCGATTGGTAAACAATAAGCAAAAGATATATGCTTGTTTAAATTTTTTAATTGAGGGTAAAGCCCATATCTTTTTTTGATCTTTATAACGATCGGTCGTTGTAAATGGGTTAAGTATGGCTTATAATCAATCACACGGAATTCACAATTATACAGTAAATGAGTAAACTTGCCTCAGGCAATGCACAAAGAGAACAGGGGTCTGACATCTGTGCGTCATAGTATTTATAACGATCACAAAAATACACAAAAAAGAGGACGCAACAACGATGCATAAGTGCACGCCTAGCTTGCCAGAGGACCGGCAAACTCGCGTCCAGGCTCACTATTGGCTCAGCCCTTTTGCGTCGTTATTGAAGAGCTTGCACATGCGAGCGTCTTAGTATAAAAAAACTTACAACTATAAAAAAGCAACAAAGATACCCTAAGCTAAAAACTAAAGTTAAACAGTAATAAAATTACACGTACGAAACAATTCAGTATTAAATTTAATCTATATTACAGTGCGTCGTGCACACATCTCCCGCCGTCGCCGTCAGGCGACTCAATGGGGAGCACGACGATGCGTTTAGTAGGCCTCCGCAGGACGTGGCCGCCCTTAGTAATCAGGTCGACTACTCTAACCTCACCGTCCTTGCCTGGAAGCACCTGTGTTATGCGCCCCTTGGGCCAGGTGTTTCGCGGGAGGTTAGGGTCACAGATTATTACCATGTCTCCGACCTTGGGTGGGGCGCCGCGACCATGAGGCTCCCGCCGGTTTTGTAACAGCGGCAGGTATTCGCGCACCCACCTTCGCCAAAATACGTCGGCGAGGGCTTGGGCGCGCCGCCATTGTTGGCGCGCTGTGATGTCTGATTCGGTGAAGGTGCCCGGTGAGGGCACGTGAGAGTTTGGGCCAATCAATATATGATTTGGCGTGAGGGCCTCAGGCTCGTTCGGTGCAACATTTACGTGCGTCAGAGGTCTAGAATTTACAGTATTTTCCACCTCTACCAACAGGGTATGCAGTGTCTCCTCTGTTGGATGAACCTCTTTCAATGTGACGTTCAATGCTTCTTTCACTGCCCTCACCATCCTCTCCCATGCTCCGCCCATGAACGGCGATGCAGGAGGTATGTACTTCCATCTTATAGACCGCGCATTGGACTCACACTCTAAAGCACTTAAGGCGCTTTTACCTAACTCTTTATCGGCCGCTTTAAAACATGTGGCGTTGTCACTCCATATTTCTTTGGGACAACCTCTTCTAGCTATAAATCGCCTAAGTACAGCGATAGCTGAGTCCGCACTCAGTGTTTGTGCTGCCTCTAGATGTATGGCCCTACAGGTAAGACAAGTAAATAGCGCTCCATATCTTTTCTCCCTATGCCTACCTACGGTTATTGATATGGGCCCGAAATAATCAAGTCCCGTAAAGGTGAAAGGTCGTACGTGATGGGCTAAACGGGGGTACGGTAAGTCACCAGTAGAGGGGTTAGCTGGCTTTGCCTTCCTTATTCTACACGGCAAACAACTTTTGATAACATTCTTAACAGATGGACGTAGTCTTATTATCCATACGCGCTGTCGTAGCTCGTTTACTGTTATCTCTGTGCCTCCGTGATGCAGACTTTCATGTATATGGCCTATGTACAATTTAGTGTACCTATGTCCACCGTCTAATATACAAGGATTTTTAATTTCTTCATTTATGTTTATTGCGGCTGCAACACGACCGCGTAGACGTAATATCCCGTCATTATCTATATACATACTCAGCGCGGCTAGTTTGCTGTCGCTCGGCAGTGCATTGTTTGATTTTATTGCGTCTATTTCTCTTGAGAAACTGTCGGACTGTGTGCGTTTGATCCACAGTTGTTCGGCTACCAATGAGTATTCGGCCGGTAGCGGTATGTATTTATTGTTACTCAATAGGCTGCCACTCGGTTTTTTTGTTACGTTAGTATTTTTTCCGCCTTTATTATTTGTTTTCACCCACGTGGAGTCTTTGTCTGCGTTTTTTATTGTACGATTGTACTCTACTATTTGTTTCGTCGGCCTGCACTTGTCAATGAACTGAAGGACGCGCGCTGTTGCCCTTATCATTCGCGTCCATTTAGAAAAACGTGTTATAATAGGTAAATGATCCTTTGAGTTTATAGGGTTTGTATTGTGCATGTTGCATTTCACTCGCTCTTCACCTGTGTCCCTTGTTGCGTCTGTTGTCGTCTCTGCCGGCCATTCCTTTATTCCTTTATAAAGAAACTCTGGGCCGCGATACCACCGGTGTTCTGAGTGGAAGGAATCGGGTGTGGCACGCGTGGCGTCGTCGGCCACGTTGTGACGTGAAGGAAGCCATCTCCATTGGTTTTTCTTGGTGATTTCTTCGATCTCTGCTATGCGATGGGCAACGAATGTTTTAAATGTACGCGGCTCTGCCCTTATCCACGCCAGCGCTGTTGTTGAGTCGCTCCAATATGTTTTATTATTAATCACGTAGTCGTGTTCCAATGCGACTGTTTGGGCTAGTCGCGCTCCTAGCAAGGCTGCCTGCAGCTCCAGTCTGGGTACCGAAATAGGTTTTAATGGCGCCACCCTACTCTTGGCCGCCGCTAGTGCCACATGGATAGTGCCGTTAGGTCGTTCCGTTCGCCAATATACCGCCGCTGCGTAGGCCTCCTCGCTCGCATCTACGAACGCATGTAGTTCGCGGGCGGTGACTTCACCATAGTCGTAGCAGCGTGGTATTCGTAGGCTTTCAATGTCGCGAAGCGACTCCATCCATTGCTTCCATTGTGGTTGTAGTTCATCTGGTAGGGGCTTGTCCCAATCGGTTTTATATCGCCAGGTGTTTTGTAATATTCTTTTAGCCGGGATGGTAACAGGTGATATTAAACCTAACGGGTCAAAGATACTCATGATCATACTTAGCGCCTCACGTTTAGTAGGTGGGCGCGTATTTTTCAGCAATTCATCGGGCGTCTTGTTTTTATTTATTTTAAATACAAAGCAGTCTTCTTTTGTATTCCATCGCAGCCCTAATGCCTTTTCATCGTCATCGCCGCCTAATCTTTTTGTAGTGTGTGTAGGCGCGGTGTCGCTATTCACTATGTTCGTATTGTTCGATACCCATCCACACAAGTGAAAGTTCGCTTTCCTGTGTATGTAATCAACTTGTTTGATTATTGCCTTGGCTTCTGTTTCGCTGGAAAAGCTTTGTAGATAATCATCCATATAGTGATTGCGTTTTATCGCTAACACTGCTGCTGGGTACCTATCGGCGTAATCGCTAGCGTTGCGGTCTTTCACGTACAACGCTGTACACGGGGACGACGTCGCACCGAAGATAACTGAGGTCATGCGATATTCCTCTGGCGAACCCTCCCGGTCAGCTCGCCATAAAAACCTAAGCGCGTCGCGATCTTCTTCTCTTATTTTTATTTGCATAAACATTTCTTTTATGTCTGCTGACACGGCTATTCTATGTTGCCTGAAGCGCATTAATATTCCGGGTAGCGACTGTAATAGGTCAGGTCCCGATAGAAGTAAGTCATTCAGGCACAGACCCGCAGTTATTGCCGCTGCGTCATGCACTAGTCGCGGTGGTTTGTGCGGCTTAGCTGGGTTGACTACTGGGAAGTGAGGCAGGTACCACGTCTTGTCTGGAGTGGGCGCACTGTCTGCCTTTTCTGCGTATCCCGAGGTGAACAGGTTGTCTAGGCGTTCTACATATTTAGTTTTCAGGCTAGGATCTCGATCTAGGCGTCTCTCTAGGTTCTCTAGGCGTTTTTGGGCACCTAGGTAATTGTTAGGTATCCTAACTTCATCCTGCTTCCACAGTAGTCCCGTTTCGAAGCTCCCATCGGGTAACCTGCGACTTTTTTGCTCTAATATATGAAGCGCCCTTTGTTGTGGGTCGTCCTTAGGTATCCTAGGTTCGACACCTAGGGATTCCAGCTTGAAAAAATTCTTCATTTCTGATTCAATTGTATCGTCAAGTTCTGTCTTCTGTACATGTCCACAAAATACTTCTGTGATCTTATTTATCGAGTATTGGCAGCCATGTAATACCCATCCTAACTTTGTATACGATGCGACAGGTTGATCACGTTGACCGACGCGAGTGTCTTGAGCTACTAATAAATGCCAGTTATCCTGCCCAATTAATATCATAGGCCGTGCATGTTCGTATATCAATGTGTCTTGAATGTCGTTTAGATGTTCGCAGCGTTCTAAGTCCTGAGTCGTTATAGATTGCGTCGTAATTTCCAACCTATCGACTGTGCGCGCTGCTTCTATTGTGTGGTTCTCACATTGATGCTTGCCTCGTATGTGTAGGTTAACCATTCGACTGTGCTCATGTTTGACCTCTGCGCCGATGCCCTGTATCCACATAGCCTTAGTCGGGCCGTCTGCTCCTAGGACGTCGGCTATCGACGAGTCCAAAAGTGTGACCGTACTACCGTCGTCTAGTAAGGCGTATGTGTCTATTTTCGCATGTGGTCCGCTAAGGGTTACGGGAACTATTTTCAAATACGCGCGACGTTCGAGTGGCGCGGTCGCCGTTACAATCTCTCGCGCTGACGTTACGGACTCGTGCGTTGCTATAGACGTCGCGACGCTTTGCGGTTCTGCTATTTTACGTTCACGCTCTTGATGCAGTAGCTTGTGATGCTTCATGTTGCAATCCTTAACATCGCATGTAGGCGCCTTGCACATATATCGCCTATGTTTGCTACGTAAACATCTAAAGCACACACTACTATTTTTTGCTATTTCCCACCGAGAGTCTACATCTATTTGCCTATATTTTGCACAGTCAGGTAGCTTATGCCCGTATTGTTTACATGCCGGGCAGCACTCGCTTTGTGTCGACGTCTCTTTTTTAATGTTATACGAGCGCTCAGTGCGACGTCGCTGCCGACCTCCGTTAGCGTCGTCATTCACGCACTCCGGTTGTGCGTAAGCGCCACACTTATCTGCTTCCTCGTTTAAAAAAGTACACAACCGTTTCAACTCTGGTATGTCTTCGCCTTTTCTGTTAGCGGCGTAATCATACCATTTATTTTTAAGTATAGGCGTTAACTTTTCTACTATAGCTCTTGACATCTCTGGGCTATGTAAATAATGTACGCGTTTTAACGCCTCTACCGTACCCACCATATTAGCTATACGACTCGCGAATATACATACATCCCTAGGATTATCATTTAGTTTAGGCAATAATTTAATTTTATCTAATTCAGCTAGTATTAATGCCTCAGGCCTGCCAAAGCGTCTTTCTAAGGCGTCTATCACTACTTCTGGCTCGGGTTGGCTGAAAAGCAAACAGCCAACAGCCTCTTTGGCGGCACCTCTTATGCTCATCCTAATCCTAGCCACATTTTCTACCTTAGAAAAATATATGTGTGAGTCACAATACGCGGCTTTATAAGATATCCACTCACCGGGCTTTCCGTCGAAGTATGGCAGCTGCTGTATGTACTTTGGCGGCTCGCGCGTGCTGCGCGTGGCCTGCGCTAGCGCCGCGGCGAGCGTCTCCACTTCAATCATTTTGTCACTAACTAATGTCTTATTCACTGTGTTCAATGTATTTACCGTATTCACTGCGTTCACTATGTTTACCGGGTGTACGCTTGCTTCGGCGTCGTTGCTCTTCGTCGCGTCGACTGTGTGCCTCCCGCCGCAAACGTGGGGCGGCGGTCGGGCTTCGCTCTCCGGTGGCGGCGCTGGGCGCGCCAGCCACGTCCCTATTCTCACGGAGGCGAGGTCTTCCTGGTCGTCATCTCCATCACTCGAGTCTGCTTCCGCTTTGAGTCGTTGCAAGCGAAGCTCTTGCAGCTCCTGTTCAGCCTGTGCTTGTTTTATCTTCATCTCTGCCAGCCGCTCTTTAGCCTCGAGCTCCGCGAGTAGTTGTTTCTTCCGTGAGGCTGTGGAGCGGCGTGACCGGGTGTCGCCGGGTCCCAGCGTTTTGTATGAGCTGATGGCCTCAGCCTGGTCGGCCTTGGTGCTGTGTGATTTGCCGGTGCCGGTGCCAGTGACTGTCGTTCCTGATAAGCCACTGCCTTCTGCCGTCTCCGTGGCCTGACTCATGCTGGGTACCGGGGCAGGTTCGCTGGTCCTCGGTCCCGCGGCCATCGAAGGATCCTGTGGAGTCTGTTCTTGTCTCGAATCTCCGCTATGGCTACGTGTTATTACCATTTTGACGGTTCTCGCTGCTAAGCACCTTTATTTGGACCAGTGTTCTTGACAGTCAGAGAGCTCATTTATAGGGAGCTGGTTTCGCTGTAGTGCGAGACGTTCACAGGTGCGTAAGGATTCGAGATGTAGTAAAAACTCTTAATAGATTTAAGTATGGCTTATAATCAATCACACGGAATTCACAATTATACAGTAAATGAGTAAACTTGCCTCAGGCAATGCACAAAGAGAACAGGGGTCTGACATCTGTGCGTCATAGTATTTATAACGATCACAAAAATACACAAAAAAGAGGACGCAACAACGATGCATAAGTGCACGCCTAGCTTGCCAGAGGACCGGCAAACTCGCGTCCAGGCTCACTATTGGCTCAGCCCTTTTGCGTCGTTATTGAAGAGCTTGCACATGCGAGCGTCTTAGTATAAAAAAACTTACAACTATAAAAAAGCAACAAAGATACCCTAAGCTAAAAACTAAAGTTAAACAGTAATAAAATTACACGTACGAAACAATTCAGTATTAAATTTAATCTATATTACAGTGCGTCGTGCACAGTACATATTTTTTTTTTTTAGTTTTATCATTCTCTTATTTTAGAAGTTACAGGGGGGGGGGGGGGACACATTTTACCACTTTGGAAGTGTCTCTCGCGCAAACTATTCCGTTTAGAAAAAAATGATATTAGAAACCTCAATATGAAAAAAAAAAAAAAAAAATTTAGTTTCAGTTTCAAGTATGGGAACCCCCATAATTTATTGTTTTTTTTTCTATTTTTGTGTAAAAATCTTATTGCGGTTCACAGAATACATCTACTTACCAAGTTTCAACAGCATAGTTCTTTTGGTTTCGGAAAAAAGTGGCTGTGACATACGGACGGACAGACAGACAGACATGATGAATCTATAAGGGTTTCGTATTTTGCCATTTGGCTACGAAACCCTAAAAACAACGCTACGTGAAATAAGTAGATACCTAAAACGAATTAATTGCCGGTCACAAGGATTAAAAAATGACTTGAACATTTTTCATTATATGGAATATATTAAATATTACTATCACATCATCAGTCACTATTAATGTTCCCACTGCTGAGACACAGGCCTCCTCTCTGTGAGAGGGAATGGGCTGTAACCAACAACGCGGGCCCAGTGCGGGTTGGTGGATGCACATATCTTCGAATATTTGGTTCTTGGACATGCCGGTTTCCTCACGATGTTTTCCTTCACCGTTTTGAGAGCAGTGGTGAAGAAATAATTTTGGCAAAGTAAAGCGCCTGCCTGGGCTCGAACCCACGACCTACAACTTGTAAGTCAAGCTAATGACATACTACCCAAAAACCATGAAAATGACACCCATGACGAAAAGATGTCAAATTTTCGTCGGCGCCAACTTGTATTTTGGTTATGACCCCGTATTCGATATAAGCGTCCCCAAAATCCATAAAAATGACATCCATGACGAAAATTTGTCTAATTTTTGTCGGCACCATCTTGTATTTTGGTTTTGACCCCATATTCGATATAAGGCGACCCCAAAAACCATGACAATGACACCCGTGACGAAAACATGACAAATTTTAGTCGGCGCCATCTTGTATTTTGGTTTTGACCCCATATTCGATATAAGCGACCCCAAAAACCAAGAAAATGACACCCATGTCGAAAAGCGGCCAAATTTTCGTCGGCGCCATTTTGTATTTTGGTTTTGGCCCCGTATTTGTCATACATACATACATACAAACCGGTTAAAATCATAAATCTCCTCCCACCCATCCACTTCCAAACTTCCCCGCCGGCAGCTTAACCTTACCCATCCAAATCCTAACCTTAGTCAGAGCTGTTTAAACCCACCCATCCATTTCTCAACCTTGTCAACAACTGCTTAACACCCAACTGTTCAAAACCCGATCTTACCCAAAATAATTTCTAAATCACATTCTAATAATAATAGGAAACTCAAAAATACGGCATACGTCCGATAAAATATCAACTCCTTTCGATCACGACGAGGACGGTACTCACACGCATGCACACTACAATCTTTCTATTACTTTTATCGTATTTATTTCCTGCGAGAAAGCGATACGCCCGTCCTTCCACGAGCGCTTCTGAGCGCGGAATGATAGTCAAATGTGTTTATTTCAAGTAGGCCATCATGTGGCACTTTTGAACGTTAAAATTTACATTTAATAAAAATTGATTCTACCGTGCATTCGGAAATGTAGGTTGTTATGGAGAAGAACGCACAAGAAACTCCATACTTAGTCTTTTAAAAAAAAGTTTTATACAATATTTATATAGGTACATACATTAATAAATTCGTATACGTGAGGACGATGTACCCAGCACTACTATACTACATATAGGTATGAGAGAATTACAAGCATTAACAGGTAAATTCCTTTACTTGATAAATAGGAACATGGTCCTCACGTACTTTCAAATAGTGCAAACATAGGTACATTACCAAATTAAACAACAACAGAACAGTGTGCGTGTCAATTTTTTTAAACAAAAAAAAGAAGAAAATATAAAATAAAGCGTTACTATAATTATGAATATAATACAAATTAACCATTTTGATTTTGTCCACACCAAAGATAGGCCTATGGAGCAGGACCAGCATGTTTCCAAGCATTCTTATCTTGGATATAATCATCTAATTTGTAATATGCTTGTTTACAAAGTGTGCTTTTAACTATTGTTTTAAATTTTCTTTCATTTAACTTTAATATCTCACAAGGTATTTTGTTATAGAATTTAACACAGTACCCCATGAAAGATGTGTGTACTTTAGCTAATCTATATGATGGTTGATCTAACTTATCTTTATTTCTGGTATTATAATTGTGTCTATCACTAACTTTACTAAAGAGATTTAAATTTTTCCTTACATACATAATATTTTCATAAATGAATTGGCAAGAAACTGTCATAATATTAATCTTTTTAAATAGCTCCCTAAGAGATTCTCGGTGACTTAACTTATATATGGCTCTGACAGCTCTCTTTTGCAATATAAATATTGATTCAATGTCAGCCGCCCGACCCCACAGTAAAATACCGTATGACATAATGCTGTGAAAGTAACTAAAATAGACCAAACGCGCGGTTTCTACATTCGTTAACTGTCTTATCTTTCTAACAGCATAAGCGGCTGAGCTCAGTCGTCCTGCCAGAGATGTTATGTGAGGCCTCCATTGTAATTTGTCATCTAGAGTGATTCCTAGGAAAACTGTTTGATTTACATAGTCCAGCTTTTCTCCATTCAATATGATGTCACATTCGCTACTTCTAACATTCGGCAATGTAAATCTAATACATTTGGTTTTTTTTTCATTTAGTACCAAATTGTTTGCCGTGAACCAAGTTGCTTTGTAGTTTTTTGTTCTGGAAGTCGGTTTAATTTTTTGTTAAAAAGTTTTTTATTTTTCTATTTTTAGTTTTGGTAGGTACCTCCAATTACCATGATTATCATTTATTGCCAAAGTACATCTCATGGCGATTCCAATAAGCTCAAACACGACTAGGATACTTTGTTTTATTTGAGAGTTCCAGTGCCTACCTTCCGGCTTCATCATCAGATCAGTTCATCATTTCAGCCGAAAGACGTCCACTGCTGGACATAGGCCTCCCCCAGGCGTCGCCACATTGACCGATCTAGTGCGTCTCGCATCCAGCGCCTGCCCGCAACCTTAACCAGGTCATCGGTCCACCTAGTGGGAGGCCTTCCAACGTATCGTCTTCCAGTTCGCGGTCGCCATTCCAGGACTTTTCGGCCCCATCGGCCATCCGTTCTGCGAGCAATGTGCCCTGCCCACTGCCACTTAAGTTTGGCAATTCTTCGGGCTATGTCGGTAACTTTGGTTCTCCTGCGGATATCATCATTTCTGACGTGATCACGCAAGGAAATTCCGAGCATAGCCCTCTCCATTGCCCTTTGGGTGACTTTAAGCTTTCTGATAAGGCCCATTGTGAGCGACCACGTCTCGGTACCATAGGTGATCACTGGCAACACACACTGGTCATAGACTTTTGTCTTGAGACACTGCGGTAAATTGGACGAGAAGATACCACGCAACCTCCCGAACGCCGCCCAGCCGAGTCGGATTCGACGGTTGACCTCTTTCTCGAAGTTGGACCTACCCACCTGGACCGTTTGTCCCAAGTAAACATAATCGTCTACAACTTCGAGTGTAGAGTCTCCGATCTTGATAGGAGTGGGTGTTACATGGGCGTTCACCATGACCTTGGTTTTGTCCATGTTCATTTTAAGACCCACTCTTTCGGAAGCTCTACTAAGGTCATCGAGCATTTTACTGAGGCTCTCCATGGTCTAAGCCATGACCACTATGTCGTCGGCAAACCGAAGGTGAGTGATGTACTCGCCATTAACGTTGATGCCAAGCCCCTTCCAGTCCAGAACCTTGAAGACGTCCTCCAGCGCAGCAGTGAACAGTTTCGGAGAAATGACGTCTCCCTGTCTTACGCCGCGCTGGAGAAGGATTGGTTTCGAGGTCTGATCCTGAAGACGGACTGACATGGTGGCGTTTTTGTACAGACACTTCAACACCTCAATGTACCGGTAGTCGATCTGGCACCGTTGGAGAGACTGCAGTACAGCCCAAGTCTCGATCGAATCGAAGGCTTTCTCGTAGTCCACAAACGCTAAACAGAGGGGCAGGTTATACTCTTCGGTCTTCTGTATAACCTGCCGCAGCGTATGTATGTGGTCTACGGTGCTAAAGCCTTTTCGGAATCCGGCTTGTTCGGGAGGCTGGAAATCGTCAAACCTGCGCGCGAGACGATTCGTGATGACTCTTGAAAACAACATTTTTTTCTATATTAATAAAAACTAATGTTCTTAATAACAAATTACAATCTAGCCTTAATAGACTAATAAGCAATTTAACTCTAACTTATTATTATAATGTAAAATGTTATGACCAAGAATAGTGTCAATTTGCACTTTTATACAGTTCGGTAGCACTTTCTTAGAGTCTGATACGTTAAAAACACTTAGTTCACGTGTTACATGTATAGCACAGTATTCTTTGCTATTATTTTTTCACTTATTATACACTACACTAACTCAAATGGTTTAGTTCTCTTTAGCCTACGCACTATGTCCGTGTTATCTAGCAGCTGGATTGCTTCCACATTCACATGTCGATGAAGTCTGTGTTCGTGGGTTTCAGCAAAGTTTTGAATAACGGTGGTGACGAGTTTCATTTTAAGGTCGCGGTGAAGGTCGTCATTTCTGATGTACCATGGTGCATTAACAGCATCTCTGAGTACTTTATTTTGAAATTGTTGTATAATTTTTACATTACTTTGTTTAGTACAGCCCCATAGTTGGATACCATACGTCCAAATTGGCATAAGAATATGCTTGTATATTATAATTTTATTGTGTATTGATAGACAGGATTTCCTTCCGAGTAACCAATACATATTTTTGTACCGTATATCGAGTTCCTGTCTTTTCTTTTTGACGTGAGATTTCCAACGCAACTTGGCGTCAAGAGTTATGCCAAGGTATTTGGCTGTATTTGCATAAGGCACTTGCATGCCATTTATATAGACTGGGTGATAATCGCAGTGTTTATTAGTGAAGTCAATGTGAATCGATTTTGACTCATTCAGTTTGATCTTCCACTTTTGTGTCCAGTCTTAAACTAAGTTCACAGCTAGTTGAACCTTTTCTACTGCTTCTTTGTGGTTTGAACCAATAGCCATAATAGCAGTGTCATCAGCAAAGGTCGCTATGGTGTTGTTTTCCAGCTCTGGGATATCACATGTGTATACCAAGTACAGGATTGGGCCTAAAACACTTCCTTGTGGTACTCCGGCCTGAATAGTTTTTAGCTCAGAATATGCGTCCTCTTGTCTTATCCTAAACATTCTGTTGCTTATATATGACTCTAGAATATCTGAAAATTCGGGGAGCATGCGTCTGAGTTTGTATATCAGACCCTCATGCCAAACTTTGTCGAAAGCTTGTGCGACATCTAGAAATACAGTGGCGCAGACTTCCTTGTTTTCGAGCGTTTTTTCGATGATGTTTGTTATTCTGTGTACCTGGTCTATGGTAGAATGTTTTTCCCTGAAGCCAAATTGATGGTCCGGAATAAGGCCTTTTTCTTCTATAATTGGTTTTAGCCGTTTTAATAAGAGCTTTTCAAACAGTTTGGATAATACTGGCAGCAGGGAAATGGGTCTATAAGATGATGCTTCATGGGGTGGTTTCCCAGGCTTCGCAATCATAATGACTTCAGCAACTTTCCATGGCTCAGGTACATGTTTTAGCATAAATGCTGCGTTAATAAGTCTGGTCAGCTTAACTATGGCTTTGCGCGGGAGGTGTTTTAGAATTTCTCCTGTTATGAGGTCATAACCCGGAGATTTCTTCGAGCTTATATTGTTTTTAATTTCTCTCACAACTTCTTTAGGAGTTACAAGCCGAATTCTTTGGTTTTGTGATACATATTCACTCTCCGATATTTCTATGGAACTTTCATTGGGTTGAAAAGTATCTGCTAAGTATTGGGCAAACCTTTCCGCTTTTTGTTCATTGCTAATGGCCCATTTTCCATCGCTGTTTCTGATGGGAGGTATTTGCATAATCGGCCTTTTTAGGTTTTTTGTAGCTTTCCAGAGAGAGTAATCCGTTGATTGGTCGTTGGTTAGCTGCACAAGATTGGAGTTCAGGGTTTCATCCTCAAATTGTGTAATTTTCCTCTTTAATTGTTTAGTTAGGTTATTTAATAGTGTTTTATCTCGCGGGCATCTTGTTTGCTGCCAGCGCTTTCTTTGTTTTCTTTTCTCTGATAGCAAATTCACAATATCCTTGGGATAGATATGCCCCTTGTATTTCCGTTTTAATTGTGGTGTGTTATTCCAAGCACATTGTTGAATGTTAACAACATATTTGTTTATTTCTGAGTCAAGCTGATCATGATTTTGTAATGGAGTTTTTAGGTCGATTATTTTATCTAGATCAAGCGCAAAGCTGTCCCAGTCTGTAGACTTGTTAACCAGGGTTAGATGGTATTCTCTTAATAGAATTTTTTGACTAAGTCTTAGTATATTCGGGGAGTGATCCGAATTCATAAGAAACTCTTCCTCCAAACTAACATAATTGGTGGATATGTTTTTACATATGAAAAAGTCTATGAGATCGGGTATTTTCTGAAGATCAGTTGGCCAGTATGTTGGTTTGCCAGTGCTCATAACTTCACAATGTGTGTCTCTAACTGCGTTTAAGAGCTGTCTTCCCTTTGTTGTAGTCAGTCGTGATCCCCAATGCATATGCTTGGCATTAAAATAACCGCCTAGGATGAATCTTTCACCCAAAACTTCAAAGAATTGCATATATCGCTCTTTTCTTATCATATGCCTTGGAGGACAGTAAACAGCTGCTATGGAAACGTGACAAAATTTGGTTTTGACTGATACTGCCACAGCTTGAATGTCTGGTTCTTCAAATTTACTGTGCTCGTAATTGTTAAGGTTTTCTTTAATTATAACCGCGCTACCTCCTCTGGCAGAGTTGTCAGGGTGAAGCGAATTATATATCTTGTATCCTTTAAATTTAACGAAAGATTGTTTAGTGAAGTGCGTTTCAGAGATTAAACACACGTCAATATTTTCTGTGTCTAGGACTGCCTGTAACTCATTCTGATGTTTGAGGAGCCCATTAGAGTTCCACGCCATTATTTTTAGTGTATTAGTCATTTATGATTATTAAGAGCAGCTGTTTTAGTGCTGGATTCTAACTTCTCTAGTCTTTTGTCAAATGTAGTAATACACTTTAAAATCTGATTTATCTTATCTTCTAGATTTGAGGGTTGGGTGCCTTGTTTTGCAGCCTGAGCATAGGAAATACTTTTGGTGACTTGAACAGGTTTAACAGTTGACTGGACACCTTCTTTCCGTGTGTGTTGGTCAGGATTCCTTATTGTAGAAAACTGTTGGGCTGTTGGCACAACAAGTTTCTTTTTGATGTTTTTGTTTTTCATCATTTGCATCTCTTTGGCTACTTCACACCCTCTGTAGTTGGCTGGGTGGGGTAAGCCACAGTGGACGCATTTCGGTTTCTCTTTCGGCGATTTAATACATTCGGCTGTAAGGTGCTTGCCAGTGCATTTTACACACCTTGGCTCTTTTTTACAGTATTTATGAGTATGCCCATAAGCCTGACATCTCTTACACTGTGGAATGAGTTTCGGATTTTTGAGAGGGTGTATTTCAATTTTACACCCTAAAATATGCTTTGTTGCATAGATTTTATTTACATCTTCGTCATTATGAAATGAAAGAACAAACATATTGAGCGGTTCTTTACTCTTCCAGCTCAATTTGTGGTCAACTTTTTCTATTTTAAGACCTTGCGATATTAAATCATCTTTGATTCTATCTGGCTGGCAAGAAGAATGTAACTTTTTCACTACAACTCTTATTGGCCTAGCCTGTTTGTTTTCATATGTGTGCCAATGATAGTCTTTCTCTGTCAAAAACTTAACAATTGCTCTATAAGAGTCATCAGTTTTAGCGTTGATCTTCACACAGTCTCCATTCATCATTTTGGCGGTGAATGATTCAGTTGGTTGGGTTTCAGTCAGTGAGTCGTAAAACATTTGGTAGCTCTTGACCTGATCTATAATGATTGGCGGTGGTGCACGCACTTTTTTGACTAATGTCTGTTCTTTTTCCAATGTTTTTTGTTGTTGGGCGTTTGTTCCGGGTTGTTGTGGGGGAGAAAGAGAAATGTTTAGCTTCCTTTTTTTCCTACTTTTGGCCCTTATCCACTCAGTCTCTTTTGCGAGTTCTTCCTCGTCTGTGCAATACTCGACGTTTCCTTTTTCAGACTGAGCAAATCGTACGTTGCTCTTATTTTCCAACTCATTGGGGCCGTTATTTCCTTGTTCCATGCTTGAGCTGGGATTTTCATTTTGGCGGCTTTGTAGTTGATACTGAAGGCTTTCTATTTGGACCTGCAAATCATTAACAAGAAGTGCCAGCTTTTCTCTTTCTGATTTTTCTTGGATGTAACTGTCATACAACAGCTTTTCCAGATCAGTTTTAATTTTTATTTTTGTTGGTGTCATTTTAGGGTAAATAGGCACTACACCTTCACAATTAACTGATTGCACTGTTTACACTAACATTAATAAATAACTGGGTCATCGCGGCGACCTTGACCAACCGATTTCGCAACGCGGCGACGACGGCGTTATTTTGATGCGCCAGCGAATTACGCTCACGTAGCGCACTCGCGTGAATTATAGGTATACGACCGTTCTCGATAGAAGTCAAACAACGTATGACGTATGACAGATAATATAATACTTGAAAACATGGCTAAGAAGCGAGATGGGCCTATAGTTCTTCAGCCGGGCATTGTCGCCCTTCTTGAAGAAGAGTACCACCACACCCCTGCACCATGCCTGTGGCGTTTTGCCCTCGAGTATGACGGAATCAAAAAGCTTCTGAAGGGCCTTGAGGACCGGTTTTCCACCCGCCTTCAGGAGTTCAGCCGTGATTCCGTCATCACCCGGCGCCTTGTTGTTTTTAAGCTGTTTCAGAGCCATCCTAATCTCGTACAGGCTGACGTCCGGGATATCTTCGGTATAGTGCCGGGTCAAAATAGCTCTTGGGTCGTTTGCTAGATTCGCAACGGGTTTACTGGTTGACGTGTACAACTGCCCATAGAAACTCTCGATCTCCCTCAGAAGCTCCGGTTTGGCGGATACAATCCTGCCATCATCGGTCTTCAGTTTCGTGAGCTGGCTCTGCCCAATAGCCAGATCCCTTGAAAAAACCTAGGAGCCTTTATTTTGCTCAATCGCGTCTTTAATACGCTCGGTATTAAAGCGGCGGAGGTCTCTTTTCAAGGATTTAGAGATCTGTCTATTGATCTGCCGGTATTTGCACGCCTCATCTGAAGACTGCAGGATCATCTCACGCCTCTCCTTCATAAGCTTGAGGGTATGATCAGAGAGCTTTTTGTTTCCATCTGTACGACGGGTCTTGAAAAACTTAGACCCGACCGTATGGACAGCTTCCACGAACCCGTCGCTGTATTCGTCCACGGAGCTCCCCAGGCACTCGAAACGATTCTGGAGTTCGAGCTGAAAGCTCTCGGGGTTTTGGACCTGGACCTGTGCTGGACGGAGCGTGGACTTCATCAGTCGAGACCTTTCAAGCTTAATATTAATGTTCAATGTGCCTCTTACCATGCGGTGATCGCTCCCGGTTTTTACCGAATTGATCACAGAGACATCATTGAACATTTGCTTCTTGGTTGACATGATGAAGTCGATCTCATTTTTTGTTGCACCATCGGGGCTCTGCCAGGTCCACTTCCTGTGTTCACGCTTTTTGAAGAAGGAGTTCATCATATAGAGGCCCTCCTTCTCCATAAAACTGGCCAGTAGGTGACCCCGGTGGTTCCGTCGTCCAACTCCAAATTGCCCCACTTGCAGCTCATCCTCGTCTCGTTTGCCCAGTTTCGCGTTGAAGTCCCCCATGACAACGGTGAAGTGAGTTTTGAAACCATGCATGGCTCTGGAGATATCCTCATACATGGTCTCTACCTCGTCGTCGGGGTGTGCCGAGGTTGGGGCGTAGACCTGTATGACCTTCAGCGAATATCTAGAGGATATTCTGAGTATAAGGTACGCCACCCTGGTCGACACACTCTCGATCTTCACCACGTTGTTCACGAGGGACTTGTGGACGATAAACCCGATACCACCCTGGGACTGCCGGTCACCCTCTCGGAAATAGAGGAGGTTACCGGATTTGAGGATTATCGAGTCCTCCCCCTCTCTTCGGACTTCAGATAACCCTATAATACTCCATCGCAACCTACTCAATTCCTCTTCGAGCTCGGTGATCTTCTCGTCGGTCCGAAGTGTGCGCGTGTTGTACGTTGCCAGGTCCAGTCGTCGGTGATTGTTGGGGTAGCCGGATCTCGTCCGGAGATTCTTAGCACCCCTTGCCATGCCGTAACCTCGACCGCTACCGTAGTCGAGGGTAGGCAGGCTGCCGGGCACTAGGGGCCATTTTTTATTTGTGCTATTCATAGGGGGGGGTTTTGCCATAATCGCCACGCTTGGCAGGCGGGTTGGCGATCGCAGTATGGTTGTTATAGGAGCACAGAGAACGCTGCTGCCCATTCTCTGGTTTGTCCCTTAGTCGCCTTTTACGACACCAACGGGAAGACATGGGATGGTGAAATCAGATGGTGGTGATGGTGGTGTCAGATCAGTTCGATGGTGCCATTTTCATCAGTACCATTTATTTATAAGTATTTGTTTCATTATAGTCGAGATATCTTATGCCCGTGACATACTTAGCATTTAGGAGTTCCAGTGGCCATCTGTGGTCTTCTTCATCAGTTCCACTTCACCAAATTATACTTTTTGAGTGCAAATGATTGCATTGTTGATGAAAATACCAAAATCGCTATATGTTTGCCTATAATATTTATTTATTATTTATTTATTTAAACTTCATGTACAATGGCATGTACCATAGGCGGACTTAATGCAGCAAGGCATTCTCTACCAGTCAACCTTTGGGTTAAAAAGAACACAACAGTGGTAGGAGTCCAAAATAAAAATAAAAAATGAACAATAATTAAAATTGGATAATAAACTATCTAACTAATAAAATACATAAATAATTTCTAAAACAATAGACTAATAAATATTATAATAAATACTATATTCTAAACGAAACAGATATTTAAAAATAATATTATTATATATGACGAAGACCGAGCTATGTAAGAGAGGACAAGTAATAGTTCCGGATTTTACGCTTAAATGAAAATTTACTCTCAGCTTATTCGAGGTGTTCCCTCGATTTCTCTAGGATTCCATCATCAGATCCTGACCTGATGACTATGGGACCAACTAGGAAGTATACCCTTTTAAACAAAAGAAGAATTTTTGAAATCGGTCCAGGCGTCTGAGTAATCGGGGAACATACATAAAAAAAAAAAAAAAAAGATTCCGACGAATTGAGAACCTCCTCCTTTTTTTGAAGTCGGTTAAAAATATGCTGTAAATTTACCTAAATTGGAACCTATTCGGACCCTACTTTTTTCAATTTTTTGCGATTACTGTGATGGGCAAAACGTATTTGTGCGAAAATTTTGTATGATGTCATACAATTTTTCTGATGCTTATCTGGAGCTGAATATATTATCTTTAAATTAAGACCATGATATCTTCACATCGGTGATTGCTTATACATTAAAATGGTACCTCAAAAGTACTGTTATTTGTAGAAAAATGTAATAGCGTCCTTAAGAGGAAATACGGGCAGAGAGACTTTTGAAAAATAGGTATTTGAAAAAACTATCGCTGTCGCTCTGCGAACTGCGTGCGCGTGGCGCCCGGCCGCCTTATCCATGTGTGTGTAAGTTGACAGTGTGTGCGTGCCTCCGAAACGCTCCCGGCCGCAGCTCACGCATTTCTTGTTGTCGCCCCAGTCACTCGTAACTTTTGTTGTTGTGGATTGTGGACTGATATCCAACAATATCTGTTATTCTTAACAGCAAATGCAGAAAATCTTATTTTGGACGTGACTAATAATACTGTAATAGTTATTTATGCTACAAGTGCGGAAGGTAGGTGATTTCCGATGAGTGGCATTTTTATTCACGAGCGAGCGAAGCGAGTGAGTGGATAAATCGACACGAGTCGGAAATCATCTTACGTACGTGTATCATACAACATTTTACTATGCATTGTGCGAGGAAATAAATAAATTAATAAAATGAAATTAATAAAATGGCGGGCGTATTCAAGCGCGTTCAGCATATCCACAGATTAACTAATAGTTCCTCGGGCATATCTACTGCGCATGTGCAAATACCTGTCACATCGTAACGCAATAAGGCACTCGGAGCAAAATATACGTCCTGCCAAACATATTTAATTAATATTTAAAATTAATTTATTGATCAAAATCTAAATCTAGAGTAATTAAAAACGCCTAAAATAAAGTATTACTTTTATTCTACCTTTTATATGAATGATAATCTGTACATAACTAATTTTTAAAACTTTTCTTAAATAATAAAAACTCTATGCGTCGGGCTGGCGTTGGAGTTAAAAATTAAAAAAATACAGGAAAGTAAAAAGCACTAGTGAAAAAAAGTGACACTTTCCGTACAGTTTGGCTGCTTGGAAAACCGCTCTTTTCGAGGACATGCATTGTAAAGCAATTTAATAATGTTATTGCCAAATTTATTGACAAAAAAAGAGTTAACTTTGCAGGAAGTGGAAGATGAGGAAGTGAAGATCATATCATATCAGACAAGATGTTATGGAGCAGTAACTTCATGGAATAGCGCAGGGCTATTCATTCACGCATCCAAAAAAAAAAATACAGGGCTGCAGTCCGGGCCAATATACAAAAAAAAAATAGAACAAAAGCAACGTTCGAAAAAAATCACAGAGATTTTCCGAAAAAGAAAACTGACGTATCCCAAAGACGGAACGAGCAAAATAAAAAGACTACAGAACCTGTTAAAAACTACGGTCGCTAAGAGTTGGAAGAAGATATGCCTTTGGATTTATATAAATTAAAAGAAAAATAATTTCTTGAAAGATAGCTCTCAACTAAGGATTTTCAAAGGAAAATAGTGGGGGCCAAAGCGATAATAGCATAAGGGAAATTGAAAGACTAAAGAGGCTTACGGCATCGAATTTTTCTTCCAGGTTGCCTGGAAGAGATCGCGGTATGCGATAAGGCCGCCCATTGTATGTTTTTAGTTTTAAGTTTCTTTTTTCTTGTTTATTATGGTGTACAATAAAGTGTATATAAATAAATATGTAAGATGCGACCGAAAACATCGGTTCGCAAAATATGAGAAACGTTATTTAAATTATATATATATGTCGCATCAGGGCTGGCCGATTGATGTAAACCATCGGGAAGTCAGGATGTATTCCCTTAGGTTAAGACATCGTGTGTGGGCAGGTCGGTGGGTACAATCGTGCAAATGAAATCACATAAATTATTCGATACACTGGGTTTATTCAAATAGTCACAACTCAGTTACAATCTTGCTTACTAATATTACGGATCGACACTGATTCTACAACGTGTTAGCTATAAGGCTGTCAGTACTCAACTGCCATATTCTATGTTCTCCACCACGCAAGTGATTAGAAATAGCGCGCCAATGCGTAGTTGTTCTTGCTTTGCCGCCAGATGGCGTGCTTGCGATTTGTTTTGACGTCCGTACTATTGACTAAACCCGACATATATTATAATTAAAACAAATTTAAAGGAACTGTGGCTACCAATTATGGCAAGGAAAAAGAATCTGAAGCGATCGATCAATTTATCAAGCACACGGGGCTACAGGTATTAGAGTGTGGAATGTTTACCGATGAAAACAAACCCTTTTTAGCGGCAAGCCCAGTCTGATAGGTGAAAACTCGATAATAGTCTATATTGCGTCAATTCTAGTTAAATCAAACATCAGTAGCTAGGACACATTGACAAGCACTAGATTTAAAATATATTAAGCAATGAAGCATCCCACAATACAGTGTACCTACAGCAATAGTATGTTTTGTATGAGCATAAAAATATGTAATAAGTTACCCATAGAAATTAAGAACAATTAAATTTGTATTTTTTAAATGAAGCTAAAAAACTTCATGATTAAAAAGGCATATTACACTGTAAAATTATATTTAATATATTAAAATGATTTTGAAACTTAATATAATGTGGCATAAATTAGTATAAGAATTCTGTGATATAAAATAAAATGTGATATTTTTCTAGGTCCTCGCGCCATAGTGCCCATAAGGCTACGCTACCGTTTGTTTGATAACATAGTGTCTACGCCGGAACGCCTCGTTTTAGGGTTCCGTACCCAAAGAGTAAAAACGGGACCCTATTACTAAGACTCCGCGGTCCGTCTGTCTGTCTGTCTGTCTGTCTGTCACCAGGCTGTATCTCATGAACCGTGATAGCTAGACAGCTGAAATTTTCACAGATGATCAAATTCAAATTCAAATTCAAATTCAAAATATTTTATTGTGGGCATATGTTAGTAATTACAGGTCTTAAGAATAAATTAGAGTTCCAATATTAATAATAATAATATATAATAATAATAATATATTTTTGTTGCCGCTATAACAACAAATACTAAAAATAGAATAAAATAAATATTTAAGGGGGCTCCCATACAAAAAACCTGAATTTTATGACGTTTTTTGTGATAATGGTTCGGAACCCTTCGTGCGCGAGTCTGACTCGCACTTGGCCGGTTTTTTTTTTACTTTAATTATGAACGCATCCTACGTCGGCGAGATTTTTAATCTTTTCTATAATCTCCCACCCACACGTAAAATGCTACGTTCATCTACGGTTGGATTCAAACACAAAATCTTGCTTTTGGAGTGCATTACATTACATTTTATACTCTTCCGTGTTTATTCATTGAATCTAGGTCGTTTGCAAATTCTGCGAGCTGGCTGAACGTTTTTGATTATCAGCTGTTTAGCCCGACGAAGCTCGTGTAATTCGAGGTAGGGTCAGCGAACTTGCTTGTTCAATGTAGGTAATCGCAGTATTTTTTTTATCAAATGTTTAAAAATTTCGGTAGTCAGCGATTCTCTTGGTTGTCCAATGACTACCGCGTCGGTTTGATTTAAAATAGACGGCTTTACTTCTAAATTCATCTCGTAAATGGTTTCGTGGTTTTCTTGATTTGTGTACGATGGCAGCCATGACGGCCCTTGCCACCATATCTTGTGGTCTTTGAGTTGCCTGACAGTCAAACCACGACTTGCCAAGTCGGCTGGATTATCTGTCGTCTTCACATATTGCCAATGTTTTGATGGTATGGTTTTGGTGATGATTTGGTTACGAGTACGTGGTGTCTCTGACGAGATTTAAACGCGAACTGGCCCATATTTTGGTAACCGAGCGAATGTGCATATTTGCGTTTGATGCAATTATGCATTTTCGCTTCGTGTTCGATTTAAACTCGAACAATATGTGAGAACGATGTAAAAAGACGTGCAAGTAAAAGCGTCTAGAGTAAAACAAACAATTAAAAAATACATTAAATAAATAATTAAAAACAGGCCGAGGCAGCTAAAGGCGGAAACACATTATTGTGGCGTGGCGTGGCGTGGCGCATACTGGCGTGGCGCTGAGTGTGCACACTAAGCTGGCGTGTCGTGGCGCGCCATGGCGCTATTTCTGAATTAGTATACATCGAACCTTTGCAACGTGTAGACGTCCATAATATTAACTTCGGATTCAGATGATGATTTCGATGAAGACCATCAATTTATTTCTATGCACCTGCCATGTTATATCTCCACCACCCTTCCACCATCTTGGTTGACTGGTAGAGAATACCTTAAGCTTTAAGTCTGCCTATGTACCTTTAAGTTGCATGAAATGTTAATAAATAAATAAATTTCTCCTAGCAATTAAAGTACTTCAGAGCAATTTTTTTTTTTAAACCGGCCTAGTGCGAGTCGAACTCGCGCACGAAGGGTTCCGTACCATTATCGCAAAAAACGGCAAAAAAATCACGTTTGTTGTATGGGAGCCCCTCTTAAAATAATGTTATTCTGTTTTCAGTATTTGTTGTTATAGCGGCAACAGAAATACATCATCTGTGAAAATTTCAACTGTCTAGCTATTACGGTTCATGAGATACAGCCTGCATGGTGACAGACAGACAGACGCACCGCGGAGTCTTAGTAATAGGGTCCCGTTTTTACCCTTTGGGTACGGAACCCTAAAAAAGAAGGCAAGGCAATTTCAAATTTAAAAGTTCTTAGAACCAAAACATAAAAAAATCGGTTTGTTTACATTTTGATTATAATGATATGCGATTATCTCGGAAACGTGTGGACCGATTTACATGATTCAAACGGATAAAACGGTTTTAGACCAAAACCTTTCATTTGACACTAACTGCATCATGAAATCTCCACAAACAAAAATTTACGTTTTCAAGTTCCTCGCGTAATTATTAATGAAAGAAGAAAGAAAGAAAGAAAGAAAAGTTCAATATGCTCGTCGGTCATTTTCAACACGCAGCATACAAGCGTCCGCTACGAGTTCACGTCATTGAATGGCGCGCCACGAGCCACGCGGTGTAGAAACACATTTGCCTGGCGTATCGTGTCGCGCCAGAGCGGTGGTGGGGGCTATGGCGCAATTGGTCGCGGGCAGTCCGCGCCACGCCAGGTCGCGCCACGCTGGGCCACGACACTCAAATGTGCCTCTAACCATACTAAATGTATGAAACCGATAGGCATCTGGCGCGACACGCCACGCCACGCCACAGTAATGTGTTTCCGCCATAAGTTATGACCTGTCCCAACTGATGGCGCCCGGTCACGAACATGACACGTGGATCGGCCACTCAGCTCAACCATCATGAAAGGAACCGAATGATCCAACACATGTGCCACCATCAGAGAGACATTAGAGAGAGCATGACACTATCAACTGCCAGTCGGCTGGTAGTCCAAAATGTATGGAGTTTCATGTGAAACTCTGGTGGTTTCGACTATGGTAGAAAATTCTACTGATTTGTATGGCGAACCTCTCCATGTCGACCTTTAACGAAATGGTAGATTTACAGTTGGTACATAGTGCTCACATATGTGCTGTGTAGTTAAATAATACTAAAAGAAATTGAGTTTATACAAATATATTCATACAGTCGTCAGCAGGTACTTCAGAACTTTGCTGTTTATCACTACTTTTTTCGTTCTATTGGTTGTGGAGCAGGACTAGCGTTGACCAAGCATTTTCATCAGCGATGTAATCACCCAACTTATTATATGCCTGCCTGCATACTGCATAGTGTGCGTTTTAAACAAGTTTAAAATTTTGCCTTATTCAGAACTGGCACCAGTCTTTCTGTGACAGACGTTCCTCCATAATTGTTTAATCTTAAAACCTGCGTGTGGCACGACTGCATTGATCATTAGTGCAATGTCTGGGAGTTCAGATATTGGTGGTCCCATTTCCATTTAGAGTCAACAGTCAGTCCAAGGGTTCGCAAAAAACGCCACCAGAACTCGGCGGCTATCTATCTAGGCTTTGATTCGAACGGCGGTCGAGTTCCGACGCAGTCACGACAAGGTACGGCTCGTTGCAGGTGGGACGTGGCGCGCGTGTGCTCGTCGGGGCCCGAGGACGAGCTGGCGCGACGCTGCCAGACCGCCGTGCTGGTGACGTCACTGGCGGCGCTGGAACGAGTGCGCGACGAGCGGCCCGGCGCGCTGGAGCGGGTGCGCGCGGCGGCTGGCTTCTCGCTCGGGGAGATCGCTGCGCTCGTGTTCGCCGACGCGCTGTCGCTGGAGCGCGCGCTGCGTCTTGTGGAGCTGCGCGCGGCCGCCATGCGCGCAGCGGCGGCCGCGCGGCCCGGCGGCATGCTGACTGTGTGGCTGGCGCCGGACGCGCGCCTGCCCTTCGCACTGCTGCGCGCGCGCGAGCACGCGGCCGAGCGCGGCGTGGACGCGCCCGTGTGCCAGGTCGCCAATTACCTGTACCCGGCCTGCAAGGTGGTCGCCGGGGACGACGAGGTCAGTAGAGCGCCGAGCGACGCGCCACCGGCTCGGCCGCCGTCGACGTACTCACAGACTACGTTCCCGTTCGCAGGCTCTGCGGTACCTGGAGCTGCACGGCAGCTCGTACGGTGTGAAGCGCGTGGCGCGCGTGCGCGTGGAGGGCGCGTTCCACACGCCGCTGATGGCGCGCGCGGAGGCCGCCATGCGCGAGGCTCTGCGCGCGGTGGAGGTGCGGGCGCCGCGCCTGGCGGTGTTTTCGTGCGTGGACGCGGCGGCGTACCGCGACGCGGGTGGCGTGCGGCGGCAGCTGGCGCGCCACGTGACGCGGCCTGTGCGCTGGGAGCAGACGCTGCACGCGCTGTACGCGCGGCCGCGCGGCGAGTCATTCCCGCTGACGCTGACGCTGGGCCCGGGCGCCGCGCTGCGCTCGACGCTGCGCCAGGTGAATGCGCGCGCGTGGGACTCGTCGCTTCAGATCGACGTGTAAAGTTATAATTGGGGCGGCCAAATTTAATAGCTATTGCTGGTTTTCTAGCATCACATGCATCTGACACTGACATCTGTGTTTTTGTAAATATATAGTTATAGATATAAGTAGTATGAGTATCTGTATAAATAAGCGAAGGAAATAAACAATGTTGTATCATTTATAACTTCGGAACTACCAGTAGTGAGGTGCAACAGAAGTTTGATTCAACAGCGGCTCTCCGTGCCTCGGATCTCGCTATCCTCAACAACCAGTCTCCCGATACGCCCATAACAGCGCGAGTCAGGCCGGCCTGCCTGCAGTGGAACAACTATCTCGACCCAACTCCTCTAGTGGTAGTACCGAGCATCATACCGGAACACGACTAGGCCGTTTGGCGGTACGTCTTTGCCTGGTAGGTGGTCGCAAGGCTTCGGCCGAAACCTACCACCAGTTTGTCTATAAAAATGTATGAAAAAATATTTCGCATAGAAATAAAACAAGGGTATCCAGAGTAAGATAAATTATTACCTACCTAAAGTGTTGTATGTGTGTGTCAACATCGTGTATGTGTGCATGGGCTGCGTCCCTGCCCTGCTTTAAACCGATAATTAACCCAGATACTGCGACGGGACTTAAAAGGCCCAAAAAAATTACTTAATCTACCTGCGTTTTTCATAATTTTTCAATTAAATAAGATACATATTCATACTGGCAACTTATTTTTCTTCCAACTACGTAGTAATGTTATCATTAATCACTACAAAACTGATCACAAAGGACGTATTTATTGCTTAGAACCAAAACAGTGCAGAAAAGTTATATGAAGTCTCATTGTTGCACTGTTTTACTTTAATGCACTGTTTTGTATATTTTACCTAAACTAATATTATACGTGGGACACTCAGAAAGTTTTGCGAAACTAAAAAAAATTGTTCTATACGTACATATATTTTTATTAAATCTTTTCAAAGTACTTTCCACCAGCCTCTATACAAAGATTCATGCGCCTAAACCAGTTTTCAAAACACTTTTTCCAGTCCGCCGCAGACACCTCGTTTACAGCCTGCTCGAACGCAGCCAGCGCATCTTCCGGCGACGAAAATTGTATCCCTTTGAGCTGATTTTTTATTTTTGGGAATAAAAAGAAGTCACACGGTGCTAGATCAGGGCTGTAAGGAGGGTGACCCAGGAGTTTGACTGGCGTGCTGTCCAGGAAGTCCCTCGTTTTGAGTGCGGTGTGCGCAGGTGCATTGTCGTGGTGGAGCAGTAGCCCGCGGAGCCCTGTGTTTGGTCGCTTGTTGCTTATAACAGAGAAAACTTCTGGCAAACATTTGGTAGTATACCATTCGGCATTAATGCTTCTTTGATCCCGTAAGGGAATTGATACCAAGTGGCCAGTCAAATTAAAAAAGCTAGCGATCAAAATCTTACCCCCGCTTCTAGATCGCTTCACTTTGGTAGGCGTTGGCTCATTTTGAAACACCCAAACAGTCGACTGGCGCTTGGTTTCTGGGTCGTATTGATAAATCCAGGACTCATCACCTGTAACGATGTCGTAAACACGCCGAGACGAGCCTGCTTCAAATTTGTTAAGCATATCACGGCACCATTCCACCCGGGCCTGCTTCTGAGCATCGGTGAGGTTGTGCGGCACCCAGCGTGATACTATCCTCCTCACGCGAAGATGGCTGTGTAGAATCTCGTGAACGCTTCCCGATCCAATCTTCAATATGTGTTGAATCTCCTGATATGTAATTCGCCTATTGTCTTGGATTAAATTTTTCACTGCTAGCACGTTTTCTTCGGTAACAGCCGTCAAAGGGCGACCGCTTCTTTCGTCATCCCCCAAAGTTGGTCGACCGCGCTTGAATTCGTTATACCAACGATACACGGTTGCCTTGGAAGGGCCTTCATCCATGAATGCCATTTGAAGTCTATCGTACGATTCATCCGGTTTCAGGCGACACTTGAAATCGTATAAAATCATAGCTCTAAAATGTTCCCGGCGCAGATCCATATTTCAGTGAGACACAATACTTTGAATTAACTCGCAAAAAATGTGGAGGGAAATTTTGAAATTGGAACTTACTTATTTTTACTTATAAATAATCATATTTTCGAAAAACATTATAACTGGCCAGTCTCCCATATATAAAAACTTTTTTTCGCAATACTTTCTGAGGGGCCTGGTATAGCCGAAGAGTAGGTTCTGTAGTTAGGGTAGGTAGAGTAGGTACCCCCCCGGTGGGTTCCCGCATTGTCGTTGCAGGGGGGCTCAGTAACCGTGGCTTGGTCACCCACGGTGAAGCGAAGAGGAACCCGAGGAGGGGCCGCTCGTCAGGGCTTTTGCCGATAAGCCGACGACGTAGCGGCCAAAATGTAGGTTGCGGTGCTGCCTAGGCGACATCGCAACTGAGGCGGGCCGCGATGTCGTATGGGGTCTCCCATACCCATACGATATCGCGGCTGAGGGTTGGAGGCCGCGGCAGGAGAGGAGTGCCGGTATTGCGGTGCGCCGCTCTCCCTACCTTCCGCGGCCTAGACGGGGTCGCCACCGTCTGATGGCGGACGCGGTGAGGCCGCAGGGGAAGAGGAGTGCCGGTATAGCGTAGGCCGTTCTCCCTATCCCCTGCGGCCGAAAAATGGTAGGTGGCGGGGCCATTGACCCTGACCCGTCACAAGGGGACCAAGGGTGGCATACACGGGGTCGTCTGGCACCCATGTGCTGGTTTGGTCCCTGGGGTGGTCACGGCGCACAGTGTGTTCTGGTGCGCCGGTGATGGGGGGTACTCCCCAGAGGAGGGTCCGGTGACGGACAGCCGCGGCGGGTTTGCGGTGAGTGCTAACGCGTACCCGTGTTCCTGCCATAAGCGGCACAGGAGGACACCGTGGAGTTTTAGTGGGTTAGAGTCCCACATAACTGCGCTATCTCCCCGTGGTAGCGCAGTATGCATGAGCATTTCTCCACGCTAAAAAAAAAAAAAAAAGTTAGAGTAGGTAAGTAGGTAGAGACGGGAGAGTAAGTAGGGTAGGTAGAGTAGGTAGAAAAGGTAGAGAAGGAAGCTAGAGTTAGTAGAGTAAGAAGAGTAGGTAGAGAAGGCAGAGTATAGAGTAGGTAAAGAAGGTAGAGTAGGTAGGGTAGGTAGAGTAGGTAGAGAAGGTAAAGTAAGTAGAGAAGATAAACTAAGTAAAGTAGGTAGAGTAAGTAAAGTAGGTAGAGAAGGTAAAGTAGAGTAGGTAGAGAAGGTAAAGTAAGTAGATTAGGTAGAGTAAGTAGAGTAGGTAGAGTAAGAAGAGTAGGCAGAGAAGGTAGAGTAGGCAGAGAAGGTAGAGTAGGTAGAGAAGGTAGAGTATAGAGTAGGTAGAGTAGGTAGGGTAGGTAGAGTAAGTAGAGTGGGTAGAGAAGGTAGAGTAAGTAGAGTATGTTAAGTAGGTATAGTAGGTAGAATAGGTAGAGAAGGTAGTGTAAGTAGAGTTGGTAGAGTAGGAAGAGTATGTAGAGAAGGTAGCGTAGGTAGAGAACGTAGAGTAAGTAGAGTAGGTTGAGAAGGTAGAGTAAGAAGAGAAGGTAGAGTAGGTAGAGAAGGTAAAGTAAGTAGAGAAGATAAAGTAAGTAAAGTAGGTAGAGTAAGTAGAGTGGGTAGAGAAGGTAGAGTAAGTAGATTAGGTAGAATAAGTAGAGTAGGTAGAGAAGGTAGAGTAAGTAGAGTAGGGAGTGTAGGCAGGTTAGACTAGGCAGGGTAGGGAGGATAAGCTAGGCAGGGTAGCCAGGGTAGGCAGAGTAGGTAAGGAAGGCAGGGTAGGTAGGTAGTGGTAAGTAGATTGGTAGCCAGTTGACGGGAGCGAAGCCGCGGGGGTTAGCTAGTTTAGATATAAATTTACCACAGAGGTTTAGTGTCTCCCATTAAGTTTAATATAAAATATATGCGGTAGATCGAAAAAGGTACTGGCGTGGTACGAGTACTGGCTGAGAAAAATCGGCGTATAAAACCAATTAGGTGAAAAAATGCCCTGCATTTTGTACCATTGTAAAACTTTGATAGGTAGGTACTTCATATTTAGTAAGAGAAATAAAAAAAAATGGAAATAGATGAGAGGTAGATTGGTAGTTGAAAGAAAAGTAGATTACGCACCTCGCTAAAGTGAGTAATTAATGCACTCGTGTTAATTTAGTGCCCTCGCGTGCGCTCGGGCACCAACATAACACTCATGCATTAATAACTCACTTTGCGCTCGATGCAACAATCTACTATAGTAACTATCAACATTTTATTTTATGCAGTTACTTTTACAATTGGACCACATTTTCATGTATATTGAGTGTTTTGGTTTTTGAAGATCTTGGAGTTTTTTTTCTACATTGGCTGCACAAAGGTAAGCTTTTATGTTATTTATATGTGGAATCTGATAGAACTTCGCTTCCATATTTATATGTTGGTTATTTCTTCAAAATATATCCACATTTTTTTGGTTCGAAACGCAAAATAAATGTTCTTTTTTACGTTTGAAATCGATGGCCTTTTAAAAGCCCCGTCGTAATATGGGGGTTGATTATATGATTATTTCTATTTTAGCACGCGAGTAGTAATAGCGCTCAATCTCATCGAAATTGTTGATGACTTAGAGCGAGCTGACAAAGACACTTTGTTGCCGAACCAAATAACCATTTTTCCACCTGACAATGCCAACGTGGATGTTACTGACGAAGAGTTCGTAACATTACAAAATGTTCCAATAATATTCCAGGTAAAGTAATTATGAATGTTAGTTTCTTATAGGCTCTCAGCTGGTAGCTCCTGCTGAGGTGACGTTTTCTCAGATTTCTGACGAGGAAGTGACGTGCCTTTGTCGAGTTTGCGTAACAAGAGACGCTCAATTGACATGATCGATGAAGATAGCGAAATTTCTGTGCCTTCTATATCTGTTTCTTCTAATTCAGGCGCGTATTCTATTTCGGGGTTACAAAGAGTTTGGTCTAGGGGAAACAAGATTTTGCAATTTGCAGATGTTCTACAAGCTTGCTATCCAACATTGGCATTTAATTTGTTTTTGACAACTATTTTTCTTCTATTCCCTTGTTTCATGAGTTCGGTAAAGGGGCCTGAAAGGGACTAGGACGAATAAGGAAAATAAAATGTCTAAATGTCCTGTCCAAGAAATGGTACTTTTCTCTTTTCTGTCATAGCCTAGACATGGCTGTACATAATGCGTGTCATCATTGGCAAAAGGTTTGCTCGAAAACTACAAAAAAAGCGATAGGAGAGGACTCTTTCCTACACCTAGGTCTCATCGAGAATCATAACGATAATTATGATGGGATTGATCACTTAGTCTTAGTTCAATATAGTGCGCCTCAACTAAGATGTAAAGTTTGCAAAGTAAAAAGTGAGTTTGTCAAAAGTGTAATAGTTATTTGTTATACAAGAGTGCAAAGTTGCTTTTTAACCGCGTGTTCAATTTTGATGACCGAGCAAGCGAAGGATTCTAAAATTGAATCACGAGCGCAGCGAGTGATTCAAAATTAGAATCCTGAGCGTTAGCGAGGGAATCAAAAGAGCACGAGGTGAAAAATCTTTGCACTCGAGTGCAACACGTAACTTTTCATTCCACCTCAGCGAGGATATGACTAAATGCAAAAAAAAAAAAACTTTTACAATCATAAGATAGGTAACACTTTTATTTCAGTTTAGGTATTAATTACTACATTATGACAGGTAAGTATTACAGAATAATCTTTAAATTATAACAAAATAATACTAAGGTATAATTAAGAAAATTTTAAAGTAACGTTGCTACAGTTATTGTTGAGGGAGAAAGCTCATTTGCGCATTATTAACAGTTTCAGTCAATTCTGTTGGCGTCCATCAAACTTCCTCGTCGCTAGAATCACTCATTTTAGTTTTTTCACTTGTTTTCAAGTTTCTTGTTGTACAAATTCCCAAAAAAGTCTGAGGAGGAGCCTTCACGGCAGTTTACGGTTTGCACCAAGAAAACGCCGCGCTCAGAACGAGAAACATTTATTTTTGATATATACAAGGGGGGTCATGAAAACCCTGAAAATCTTAACACCGCGATGTAGCGGAGAGCTAAAGATGTACAGCGTCATCTATTGATTTGATGCGAATTTAATAAGAAAACAAAAGTGACATTTCTTGATGTTTGAATCTTAACATTCCGCCCACCATGGACAGAGTGTCCATAAATTAACACATTATAAAGAGTTACACAACATAAATTATCCGCCCAACATGACAATAGTTTAGTTAGTACCAACAACAAATATAAATATCAAAACTTAAACTAACACTTCATAACATTTTTTGTGATAAGTAGCCTTTGAATACATAAAGCAAAACAAATTTCAAAACTTAAGTCTAGATGGTGACAGGTAAAATAATGAGCTTAGACACTGGTCTCTTTATTATAGAACCCTTACATTTTAATGAAACAACGCGTGTAAGTTTGTCCACTCCAATATGCTTGTCAGTTATAATGCCATAACCATCTTGCCGGTGGTAGATCATCCTCTTTAACCAGCACTATATCTCCCACCTTAGGTTCTGGAGTTATTTGTGTCCATTTATAACGATGCTGGAGTTGTGTAAGGTATTCGTTTGACCGTCTACGCCAAAAGTTTTGCACAAGGCGTTGTGTGAAATGCCATCTTTTGAGAGTAGGTACTCAAGGTTAAATTTTCGTAATTAGCATCCGGTATCAGTACTAAAGGCTCACCCACAAGAAAATGTCCCGGGGTAAGTGGGTACGGATCTTCTGGATTTGAACGTATTTGTGTTATCGGCCTTGAGTTAAGACATGCCTCAATTTGGCACAAAAGAGTCGTCATCTCCTCGAAAGTGAGTGTGCTATTGCCGATGACTCTTTTTATGTGATGTTTTGTGGACTTCACTCCAGCTTCCCAGAGTCCACCAAAGTTTGGTGAATGGGGTGGAATGAAGTGCCAGTTGGTGCCGTTTGTTGCAAGCCAGTCAGCTATGTCATTCGCTACTACCGAACCTTCCCGTGATACTAATTTTTTGAGCTCTTTATTCGCTCCAACAAAATTTGTGCCATTATCACTCCACAGTTCTGCACAGTGACCTCTGCGTGCAACAAAACGCTTAAAAGCAGCCAACAATGCTTCTGAGGTTAGATCACTCACGACCTCCAGATGAATTCCACGAGTGGCCATGCAGATGAATAAACAAATATAACCTTTAGTGGAGTGATGGCCACGTCCCTTTGTGGTTCTGATTGCGATAGGTCCTGCGTAATCAACACTGCTTTTATGAAAAGGGCGGCAAGCAGTGACACGAGCTGATGGCAATTGGCCCATCAATTGTTGGTTCGTTTGAGCCGCATAACGAATACAAACGACACATTTACGAAAATGCTGCCTTATAAGACTTTTTACGTTCATGATCCAATACCGAGTTCTTATATAACTCAGCATGGACTGAGGACCCCCATGAATAGTACGCTCATGGGCATCTGCAACAATCAAATTCGCAAGATGTGAATTAGGAGGAATCAGTATGGGATGCTTCATTTCATCCACAACATTAGCCTTCTGCAATCGCCCACCAACTCTAAGTATGCCTTCGCCATCAAGGAATGGATTAAGCGAGGTAAGTTTACTGTCTTTATTTACATTACCTAATCCCCGTAAACTCTTTATTTCGTTCAGGAATCTTTCCCTTTGATCCAACCGGATACAGGTAAGTAATGACTCCTTCATTTCCTTAGACGTTAGCCAACATGTGATTGTAGGGCTAGTGCTAGCCCTATTTAAGGTTTTAAGAAACCTTAAACCTCTACAATATGAAATTACTCTTGTCATTCTATTTAAACTTGAAAACCTTGACATTATATCAATGTCTTCAATTGTGACATGACATAATACCTTATTTTTCTTTTCTTCTAAGTCAATTTGTTTAAACTTTCCTTTACTGTAGTGGACTGTATTTTCTTGGAGCCATTTAGGGCCCTTTTTCCAAATAGTGATTTCGGAAATATCCCTCGGATTTATGCCCCGCGATACGCAATCTGCTGGGTTCTCATCGGACTTGACATGCGCCCACTGACTATTGTCCATTATACGACAAACGTTTTCCACTTGCTAGGATGACTACTCAGCCAAGCAAGAACAACACTAGAGTTAGTCCAAGCGTGGATATTTTCCTTTGAGATACCCAATACTTCCGAGACTTCTTGGAGCAATTTAGCTAATAAAACCGCTCCACAAAGCTCTAAACGAGGTATTGATACTTGTTTTACAGGGGCAATCCTTGATTTGGAAGCAACCAGATTCAAATGAACCTTACCGTTACAATCTACTGTTCTAACGTAGACAACGGCTGCATACGCTGCATTGGAAGCATCACAAAACCCTTGTAGTTCCATGTGAACATTATCTCTGCTTGCCCCGGTCCATCTCGGAAGTTGAAAACTAGTGAGATGAACGAGATCCTTACGATATGAAAGCCAATCTTTGAGTATATCAATTGGTATCTCGTCATCCTACCCTATACCAGCAAGCCATATTCTCTGAATAAAAATCTTGGCCGTTGTTATGACGGGCGCAATCCAACCAAGTGGATCAAATAATTTGGCCACATCCGAAATTACCTTACGTTTGGTCACAGGTGTTTCAAGCGACGGAAGTTGGACAGTGTATTGGAACTCATCATTAGATCTGTTCCAGGTTAATCCTAGGATTTTCATAACGGAATCTAATTTCAATTCCAGGTTTTCCTTGCTATCCTTACTGTCTGTATCAATTTCTTGCAATAAATCATTGTTATTACAAGACCACTTCTGAAGCTCAAATCCGCCACAATTAAGAAGGTCTTTTAATTGATGAAAGATTTCAATACCTTCTTCAACGTTTTCGCAACCTGTCATGAGATCGTCGACGTAGAACTCCTTTAAAACCCTGTCTTTTGCTAAAGGGTATTTATCACCCTCATCATGCGCAAGCTGTTGCAGAGCTCGTACAGCTAAGTAAGGTGCTGAAGATGTACCAAATGTTACACGCAGTAACCTTAGATGTTGAAGTTCTGAGTTCACATCCTTACGCCACAACAGACGTTGAAAATCAACATCTTCTTCAGATACATTTACTTGTCTATACATTTTTACTATGTCTGCAACAAGACATATAGGATAACAGCGCCAACGCATGATGATGTGCCTCAGTTCAGGTTGTAGCCTTGGACCAATCATCATGTCTCTATTTAACGATGAACCATTGTGTAGAACACATGAAGCCTCGAATACAACCCTCACCTTTGTTGTGGTTCTATCATTTTTGATGACTGCGTGGTGTGGCAGATAGACGGCACTAGTATTCTCTTTCTCTAATTCTGGAAACACTTCCATATGACCCAACGTCAAATATTCCTCAATAACATCAGAATATTTTATTGCAAATTCAGGATTCTTCAGAAACCGTTTCTCGAGCAAATAAAATCGTTTCCGAGCAATATCGAAAGAGTTGCCAAATTTACACTCGGGATCCTTTGAATTGAAAGGCAATCTTACTATATAGTGACCTGCTGAATCTCTTTTAATAGTTTCTGCAAAGAAGTCCTCACAGGCCTGCTCTTCCTCTGACAAAAACCTTTTGTCGGAAGAAAGTTCCTCTAACTCCCAGAACTTCTTTAACAAATCATCAGTCAAATGAGTGTGCATGTTCACGATTTTATTTCTTTGCAGAGAACCTTGCTTGATTTGTAAATGTATACAGCCAGAGAGAATCCATCCAAGTCTGGTATTTTGAGCCACAGGCAACCCAGGTGAACCCTTGATAACACCATCCATTATAATCTGGCAATACACTTCTGCTCCTAGTAAAATATCAATTTTATTCGGAGTATTAAATGAAGGATCAACTAACTTTAGATCCGTCATTTGAGGTGACAACGCTGTCAAAACAATCTTCCTCTCAGGAAGAAGTGATGTGATGTTCTTTAGAACATGAGCCTTCACAACAACTATAAAGTTGGGATCGTGGCGTGACTGAATCCTTATGTTTACAAAACATTTAGAGTGTAAAGTTGCACTCTGGTCACAGCCAAGTCCTGAAATAAAGCTCTTGTTTGTAATCTTCTTCAGACCAAGCATTTGTACCGATGACTCGGTAATAAACGATGCTTGAGATCCTTGGTCTAAGAGAGATCTTAAAACGAAAGTGCCTGTTCTCGCTTCTACCTGTACTAAGGCAGTGGCCAATAGCACTTGGCTTTTCACACTGGAGAAACAAGACACAACGTTAATTTGATTCTCGGACTGTGGAGTTGATGGTGGAGGTTGGGGAGGAGTGACCTTTAGGGATTGACTGATGAAGGAGAGAGTGATGCCTCTTCTTACAAATACGACAATTGGTTGACTGACGACATGAAAATACCGAATGATTTGAACCGAAACAGTTAAAACACAATTTATTGGTTTGAATAAACTTGCGACGTGTTTCAACGTCTTCCCTTGCAAACTTTTTGCAATTCATCAATTTGTGGTCTTCATGACAAAACTCACATTTTGAATTTTAAGTGACATGCATAACCTTAGTTGCGCGAGTACTATTTGACTTGTTAACCTTATTATCCAAAAACTCAAGAGATCTGAATCGCTGCTCTAAGAATTCTTGCAAGTAACTTAACTTAGGTAATTCGTCATTGAATTTACAGATTTGAACTTACCATAACTTTCTAGATTCAGTATCAAGTTTCAAACTCACAATGTAAATTACAATAATATCCCAAGAAGAAATATCAATATCTAAATTTTTGAGGGCGTTTAAACATTCATTTGTGGTATCAAGTAATTATTTAATGGCACTGGATGATTCTGACTGTATGTTCTTTTGATTCATGGATTCATGAAACGTTTTAAAATACAAATAGCAAGGTGTAATTTATTATTATAGTAAATAGAATAGGAATATGCCGTAAAAGTTGCTCGGCCTCACCTGTTAAATAGCCTTTGAGATAGTGAAGCCGTTGAACGTCGTCCAATGCTTTGTTGCTATGTATTAACGATATGAATAAATCACGAAAACTTGTCCATTCGGTGTATTTGCCGCTAAAAGTAGGAATGGAAATCTTGGGTAATCTAACACTAAAGGATTGACCGACGTTTGACTCATTAACCTTAGAACTAGACAATGTAACAGTATTAGAATCTATCTTAAACCTAAGCAAACAATCCTTTATTTCCGTTTTATAGTCCGTGTATAGTTCTTCAGTTACGTCATATGCATCAGTTGTGTAATAAGTAGACTTAACCAATTCCTTGTGATTAAATTCCGAAACGATGACTCTATGTGTTTCGCGATATGAAGTCCAATAATTTTCCAGTGTTTCAAGCCGATTTTCCAAATAGGATTGTGTTAACCTTTCCTTTGGAGATTTCTTAAAATTGACTCTGGCTTTTAATATCTTTGATTTCACATCTTCTTGAAATGCAAAATACTTATCCATTTTTTAAGAATGTATATTTAAATTTGCAATTTACTTGAATCACCAATCTCAAAAAAATTGCAAGTCGATGAACTTTTTCCTCAAAATTTTCTAAGTGTTTGGCACTTCTGAGGGAAAACCGGCGTGGATTCCCCGTCTGTTCACTTTTTGCGAAACTATTCTAAATCCAAACAACTTCTAAATTTTCTAAGTCTATTTCTTCTTGTATTGAAGGTTCTAATTTGCTTGAATTTTCTCAAAGATAATATTGCAAAGAGTACTCACAGTTTCACTTCTTCATACTTTACTGAAATCGGTTCCAAATTATCCGTTCCTTCCGATACCGTTCCAGTACTGGATATGTCGCTGCGTGGTTCAACTTCAATCAACCAACTTATCGTACATCCAGCTCGAGGGACCATGTACAAATTCCCAAAAAAGTCTGAGGAGCCTTCACGGCAGTTTACGGTTTGCACCAAGAAAACGCCGCGCTCAGAACGAGAAACATTTATTTTTGATATATACAAGGGGGGTCATGAAAACCCTGAAAATCTTAACACCGCGATGTAGCGGAGAGCTAAAAATGTACAGCGTCATCTATTGATTTGATGCGAATTTAATAAGAAAACAAAAGTAACATTTCTTGATGTTTGAATCTTAACACTTGTTTTTAATATAAGGTTTAACAATGATGTGAAAAATGCCGCGTAAAGAACCGCGTACAAAGCAAATTGAAAAAAGAACACCAAGAGGGTTCCAAGTCTGAGTTTTTAACAAATTAAAAAAAAGTTGTATGATATATTCGGCACCATAGAGGTAGCAGTAAATAGGTTTAATGTTTTTTTTAATTCACAATCTTAGTGCACACGATGTTCTAAATTAAATTTACTTTATCCTCTAGTGAATAAAAACGGCTTTTCCACTCAGATATTGAAGATTAAAAATACTCTTTCCGAGATGGTGGGATGAAATAGTTATTTGTTATACAAGAGTGCAAAGTTGCTTTTTAACCGCGTGTTCAATTTTGATGACCGAGCAAGCTGAGCGTTAGCGAGGGAATCAAAAGAGCACGAGGTGAAAAATCTTTGCACTCGAGTGCAACACGTAACTTTTCATTCCACCTCAGCGAGGAAATTACTAAATGCAAAAAAAAAACGTTTACAATCACAAGATAGGTACACTTTTATTTCAGTTTAGGTATTGATTACTACATTATGACAGGTAAGTATTACAGAATAATCTTTAAATTATAACAAAATAATACTAAGGTATAATTAAGAAAATTTTAAAGTAACGTTGCTAGAGTTATTTAAATTGAGTGTAATATTTTTGTTTGGTACTGTAATTTTGGTGTTAGTCACTTGTGTACTGTTTTTCGGTAAACTATCTGTCATACTTAATAGTTGTACCGATTCATCGGATTCCCTTGGCGTGAATGTTGGAGAGAGACGGAGATGGTTAGAACCGCGCGAAGTATACGGAGTATGTTATTATACCATGGAACCGCGTACAAAGCAAATTGAAAAAAGAACACCAAGAAGGTTCCGAGTCTGAGTTTCTAACAAATTAAAAAAAAGTTGTATGATATATTCGGCACCATAGAGGTAGCAGTAAATAGGTTTAATGTTTTTTTTAATTCACAAACTTAGTGCACACGATGTTCTAAATTCAATTTACTTTATCCTCTAGTGAATAAAAACGGCTTTTCCACTCAGATATTGTAGATTAAAATACTCTTTCCGAGATGGTGGGATGAAAAATTTATTTACACCCGAAGAACTGTTTTATAATTATCAGTCAAAGTCAATTACGAGAGTATTTGCATGTGTATGTGTGTATTTCTATTGTTATAATATAAACGTAATTTAGTGTTTTTTTTAGATATAAATTGATTAAATACTGATTCTACTTTGTTTCATTACTAGACCGCCATAAATGTATACGACGCCCATATTACGACGGGCCTTTTAAAAAGTCACCTTTTTCTGGCTTTTCCAGAAAAGTTGATTTTTTTTCATCATTTTTCCTGGTTATAATGAGTCATATAAAGAAACATCCAAAAATCACGCTTATCGGAGGTCATAAATAGTTTCAGTAACATCTGGGTTAAACAGTGTGCTTATAGTTGTCAGTAGTTTCACTTGTCCCTACGCATCTACTATATATATCAGTGGCGACGAGTTTACCCACGAGAAACGTCGAAAGTGTCAAAATATAAATTAAGAGAATATCAGCGCAGCGTTATATCCTTTTTGGGTATCGCTGCACATTCTGATTTTAACCCTGAGTTTCTCTGCTGAAAATTATCGCAGAATTAATGTGACAAATTGTCAAGCACGCGTTATCTGCTGTGATTGGTTGAATGCATTTTCAATAGCCAATCATAGCAGATAACGCGTGCTTGACAATTTCTCACATTAATTCTGCGATAATTTTCAGCTGAGAAACTCGGGGTTAGTCTCGCACAGGGTTTTATTTTTATTACTGTTAAATTTTTTGCTTATTTCTCGTTTCTCCTGTGCGGGTCACAAATACATATTTTTTTTTTTACTCTACTTCTACCCACTGCTGCGTCGCTGGACCGGCCTCAGGTGACGTTAGGCGAGGAGAGTGAGCTAAGTCTTAGTTTTTTCGTTATCATCACCTAGTTTTGTGTCTGTTTATTTCCATAATCAAACCCACTTGGCATCAATTGGTATAATCAATCCGATTTAACATTAAAAATATTGGCAAGGTTTGCTTTCACAATGGGTAAAGATCATGGAGGTGAATCTAGCACAAACAATCCTCAAGAATTACCGGATCTTTTGGTGAAACGTAGTTCCATAAAAGGTCAAATAACTAAATTTAGAAACTTTTTCTCAAATGTTACCTCTAATGAAGCGCTTACTCAGATTGAGTTAGCTGAGTTAACATTAAAACTAAACAATTTTGAATCTATCTATAGCCGTTTTGATGACTCTGACAATTTATCGAATGAGATTGATGAACGTGATACTATCGAACAACTATTTATATCCAACATTGCAATATTGCTCAAAGTATTACACAAAAACATAACTCGAACCGTCATGGTGAAAGTAATTACAAGGATTTAAATTCAAGTCAGATAACGATCATTTTGATATAGGTTTTAAATTGCCTCAAATTCAAGTTGCTAAGTTTGACGGGTCTTGCTTTCGTTGGCTTGAGTTTCGTGACACATTCTTATCTGTAGTATCTACATAATAATGACCTCATCGCTCCCGTTCACAAATTCCATTATCTTATTTCGTACTTGACTGGCGATGCAGCGCGCATTATTGGAAATTTAGAGGTATCCAGCGCAAATTTTGCGTGTGTTTGGAAACTGTTATGCGACAGATATGAGAGAGAATACACGACAATTAATAACTCATCATATAAATTCATTATTTTATACATAAAACCAATTACAAGCGAGTCTGATAAATCGTTACGATTCCTTGTGGATCATGTTAATAAAAACTTACGTGCTTTAACTAGTCTCGGTGTAGGTTTACATGACTGGGATATTTTACTCATTCATATAATGAGCCCCAAGCTTGATAGTCACAACAAAGCCAAGTAGGAAGAATACCGGGGCACGTTGGATACTAACACACCTAATTTGCAACATTTTTTCAAGTTTCTTATTGATCGTACTGATATACTTGAATCAATAAATAGCAGCCATCCATACTCTAAACCTAAGATTCAAACAACGTCAAAGCCTATAGATTCAAATAATAAAATAAAATCCCATCAGTCATGTATTACTAATAGTGAAGACAATAATACTTCTGATTGATGCGGCGTTTGTAACGGTAATCATCGCCTTTATGATTGTCCACCTTTTTAGCTAAGAGTGTGGATGATCGTATCACCGAAGTAAGCAATTTGAAGCTTTGTCACAACTGCTTACGGTCTGGCCATTCTGCACGCAATTGTCGCATGCATCCGTGTCGCATGTGCAATACAAGGCACAATAGACTCTTGCATATAACAAAAATATTTCCAGTGTTGTCACCATTTCACCCGACATCACTGACGACACTATCGTTAATTTTTCAAATCAAAATAATCAGTAAGTTTTACTGTCTACTGCTAATATTGAGGTAGCTAATCCTACGACCAAACAAACCCAGAAGGTTCGTGCTCTTTTGGATTGTGGTAGTCAGTCATCGTGTAGCGGCACCGACGCCGCCACTTACGAACTAATGACATGACGTCACACAAATCCTGCATCGCGCAAGCATAGTTTTCGGCGCGATTAGAACACATACAATAGTCCGACAACAACCGTTGGGCAGTTGCCCGGACCAGCAGCCTAATTGTGTAAGTGAATTCGGTAAAGGAAACAATCTGGTTCTTTCCCAAAAACACACACATAAACAAAGGGTTGAATCTTTATTCAACTTTTTTGTGTATGTGTGTGTTCAGAATAGAACGGAATGTCATAACAAATCATAACAAACATAGGTACCTACTAACATTTCTAGGAAGACATTGGGGGCGTGTCTTGTCCCGCGCAAGTGACTCGTGATTGGTCGTCATAAGTGAACAAACTCCAAATATCGCTACCATATTTGGTAATGCGCGAGACGCAATGCCACAACCCTCCCCGCACCTCACACGTCGCTAGGCTAGTATAAAAGGTGTACGGTGAAACCATACAGTAATAATAATGCACTAATGCTTATTCGTGCATTTTACCTCATTTCACTAATTGATATTAGTAGAGCATTTAGTACTCGATTAGCGGTCATCGCGTGTGCTCCCTCGCTCCTTTGTATTACTAAACCTTTGGTCCGAATAATATATTAATTGTTGACTTTATATGCAGTAGTATCATTTAGCCATCTTCCTAACTTTCACATTGGTCCTTCGAGCTATCGGGCGGGACCTCGCGAGTGTTAGTATTCGTTTTTCTTTGGGGAGTAACGTGTATTAAGTAACTTGTGAGTGAACTCGTCCAGAAATCAGCATATTGGATTGCAGTGATACGTATGAACTGTGGTCTACTTTTGTAACCGCAGTAATTTAGCAAAGCATTTGTAGCAAAACCCTAGCAGCACAGGGTAGCGTTGCAAAATTAGTAGCAGAGCACCGTCCCCAAGCATACCAAGCAGCGGGACATCAGCGCCTCTAAGACAGGGCAATCAGCATCTTGAGCAGAACGCAGCACATCGGTATCTACAGCAGCAGGGCGTCCGAGCCCAGCTACATCAGAGCAGCAGCGTTTGGAGTGCAACAACAAACCAGCGGCAGTCGAAAGCCAGTTTCGAACAAGTAAGATCTTTCCTTTTTATCATCATAAACAAACTAGCAGCATAATGGAGGAGCTTTACTACCAGCAACTTGAACTTAGCGAGTCAATCAAGAAAATACTGATAAATATAAAAAAGGATAGCGCCGATAGGAAATCGGACGACTATTTTAAAAGGCGACTAGAGTTGTTAGAGAGGTATTGGTCAGATTTTCAGAACAATCATTTAGCTATTTGTCAACATGGGGACAAAGATCACTCTTATTTTATAAATTCCGAGCATGAACAAGTTAGCAAGCTTTATACAGCAGCCAAGTCTTTCATCAATGAACAACGCCAACAGTTGTCAAGCAAGCAAACGCCTATGAAATCCGTTAGGGGTACTCAACCAATACAGGAGCAACAAGAGGAAGCCGAACTAGCAGCAGCAGGACCAACGGGTTATAAGCAGCCAGCAAAAGCCAGCATTTTACGTACAATGGAGTCAAAAGGCTCTACCAGCAAATTAGATGACATGCTGCGTAAGCAAACAGCTAATTTCAAAGCATTCAAGAGATCAGCAGGGCTTATCGACCTAGACTCCATGTCCGAAAAATGGGAGATGGAGGACGCCTTGAGAACACTTCAAGCGCGCTGGTCGCAGATTGATTCCCACCATTGGGAGATAGATAGCGAGACAGGTGGAGAGGAAGAGGATTACGAAGAAGTGTATACTCAGCATGAGCGATCATATATTCTGTTAAAGAAAATGATCAATAAAAAGCTATGGAGCGTATCGCATAGAGAGCATTCCACACCAAAAATGGATATACCAGTATTTTCAGGTAGCTACCAACATTGGACGTCATTTAAGGACCTCTTTAGCGAAGCTATTCATAACAACCCTACCTTGTCGCAAGCGCAAAAAATGCAATTTCTAAAAGGGAAGGTCAGGGGCGAAGCAGAAAAACTTATTCAGCATCTACCTATAAGTTCCAATAACTATCATACCTGTTGGGAAATCTTAAACAATCGGTATAACAATAAAAAGCTTATATTTACGTATGTTATAAATACTTTACTAGGCCTACCAAGTACGCAGCATCAAACGCTAGGTCATATTAAGAAACTGCATGATGTAGCACTAGAAAGCTTGCATGCCATACGGAACTTAGGAATACATATCAGCACTTGGGATCCGCTTCTTGTGCATTTATTAGCGCAGAAGCTGGATAGCGAAACGTACGGAGACTACATAGACACCCTTAAAAATTCCAGAGAGCTGCCGGTACTGCAGGAATTCTTGGACTACTTAGAAAGCAAGTTTACGAGCCTGGAAACTTCTCGCAGGAAGCTCGATCAAGCAACACCGAAACCAACTCATCATACTAATAGCGATGCTCCTGAAAACCAAAGGGCAAGACGACATAACCCGAACTTTGCCAATAAATACAATAAGCCACTGCCATATTCAAATTCCTTACACGTGTCTACCACAAAATGTCAATTTTGCGGTCACCAACATGCCATGTTTAATTGCGTAAAGTTTTTGCAATTGCCTAATGAAGCAAAATTTAAAACAGTTGAAAGATTGAAATTATGTCGAAATTGTTTATTTGATCATAATGGCCAGCAATGCATTTCCGTTAAGCGATGTCGCAAATGTGACGGAAATCACCACTCCGTTTTACATGACGCTTGCTCAAAAAATATATTGCATTCAAGCAACGTAGCAACAACAACAACTGAACCAAATCCAAAAGACAATGTTGCAATGACTGCGCATGTGTCTCAGAATGATCCAGGGACGAATGAAGTATTGTTAGCTACAGCCTTGATAAAGGTCGCGACGATAGATGGATCGTGTCACATTTTAAGGGCTCTCATTGATCCTGGATCACAAGTGTCGATAATAAAAGAAAGTACAGCAAAGAAATTAGGATTACGTAGATCTAAATTCAATGGATTGATATGCGGAGTAGGTGAAGTCGAACATAATTGTAAGGGTATGGTCACACTAAGCTGCTTCTCAACGTACAACAACTTTTCGTTCACAACCGATGTACTAGTCATGAACAACGTACTTAAGGATATTCCATATAAATCGTTTGACACATCGAAGTGGTCCTACATAGAAAATCTTAAATTAGCAGATCCATATTTTAACATTAGCCGTCCAGTGGACTTATTATTAAGCGCCCAAGTCAATGGCTTGATACTAATGGGAGGATTGATCAAAGGACAGAATGTATCACAGCCAGTGTTGCAAGAAACACAGCTTGGGTGGATCATATATGGTGGTGGCCAAATAGCATCACTACAGTGCAACGTCATCATGAATAATATCCACGATATTCAGCAGTTTTGGGACATCGAGGATATAAGCGAGAAATCAAACCTATCATTGGAAGATCAAGAATGTGTCGATTTTTATTCATCAACTACAAAACGTCAAGAAGACGGCCGGTATGTAGTAAAATTGCCACTAAAAGCAGACATCAATGAAAAACTAGGTTCATCTAAAGATATGGCAATAGCACAGTTCCAAAATCTGGAACGTAAATTTAGCAAACAACCTGTTCTAGCAGAACAATATAAAACATTCATTATCTTATCTTATCTTGTGGAGGGGCCGAGAAATAACTCGGACACTTCGACCCATGGGATCTATTGTGTTCCCCTAGATAACTTACTCCTCGCCGATCTCGTTGAAAACACTTTTCATGAGTTTTACAACGAGACTAGGAGATATGAGCCTATAGTCTTCTGGTTTTGGATATCCAACCCCTAGGAGACTCATTCGCTTACCAGCCAGTGCATCGCATGTGCACAGAAGGTGCTCCATGCGTTCCGTATGTTCCCCACACAACCTGCACATGGGTGTCGCGGTTAGACCCATTTTCATGAGCATGTCGTTGGTTCCAAAGTGCCCAGTAAAGGCCCCAAGCAGGTAACGGATTTGCCCCCTGCTCATATTCCAAATGCATTCCCGGGCTTTGAACGTAGAGCCTAGGAATTTCTTGGAGTGTTGTAGACCGGTATTAGACAGCCAATGTTTTCGTTGTTTTTGATCTGCAAACTCCCTAAATGTGGCTTTGACGAGACACGTCGAAATGCCTACACATGGTTCTGGACCCACAAAATCATTTGCTGAGCCCTCTCTTGCCAGTTCATCTGCCACTTCGTTACCATGGATTCCTTTGTGCCCAGGGACCCACATCAGTCTTACCCTGTTATGCTTCCCAAGCCTGTTTAGGGCCTGGATAGCGTCCAGAATAAGTCTGGAGTCCACTTTGTAGGATGCCATGGCTTTGATTGCAGCCTGACTGTCACTAAGAATATGTATGGATTTGCCTCTGGTTCCTCTATCTATATTCTCTTGAGCACAGGTTATTATGGCATATGTTTCTGCTTGGAATACAGTTGCCATCTTCCCTAAGCTTCTGCTACATTTGTAACCTTTTGCGTATATTCCCGCTCCTGTACCTGATTCCATTTTGGATCCATCAGTGTACCATACCAGACTATCTTGTTCTGGTGGATCGATTCCCTTCGTCCAGTCCTCTATTGTAGGGATTTGGACCTTGAAAGACCTTTCAAACACAAACATAGTTTGCATTTTATCGGATATCATGCTTGTTACCCGATCCAGGTCTTCATTCCCATCGAACTTTGTATGGTTAGTCTTTGGCTTAGAGGCATCCCATAGTCCAGCAACAGCAAGACGATGTAATGTCTTCCTTGCCTCGAATTCAACCATCATATGCAGAGGAGGGATATTAAGGTATCTCTCAATCGCTGCCGTAGGTGTTGTCCTGAAAGCACCCGTGATGCCGAGACACACTGTTCTTTGTAACCTGGTGAGTGGCGCTTTGCACGAGGCAAGCTTTGTTCTTGGCCACCACACTATGCTGCCGTATGTGATAATAGGTATTATCATTGTCCGGTACAGCCATCGTATCACTTTGGGCTTTAGCCCCCAAGTTTTACCGTAGGTGGAGCGACACATGCCGAACACTCGTAGGGCCTTTGTCGTAATATTTTCCACATGAGTTTTCCACCTGAGTTCTTTATCAAGCGTTACACCCAGATATTTAACTTCGGTGGACCAGGGCAGCTTTATTCCATTGAGGGAGGGCTCTCCTAGGTTTCCTAGTTGTCTTTTCCTCGTGAATGGAATAATGACTGCTTTGCCTGGGTTGATAGAGAGGTGGTTCTTAGTACACCATTCTTCTGTCATCCTCAATGCCTGTTGTAATAATCCAGAGACTATGTTCGGGAATTTACCATTAACCATTATAGCTATGTCATCTGCATAGCCTACTGTGTAGAATGGTCCGGTATTGAGTTTGGTAAGTAGCGAATCTACTACCAAGCACCACAGTAACGGTGACAGCACTCCGCCTTGCGGACAACCTCTTGTTGTTTTTGCACTAAGTCTGTCTCCCATCAGTTCCGATCTGACTATCCTGCTTCTCAGCATATTGTCAATCCAGTTGCACGTGGTATCATTGATGCCATGTTCCTTTGCAGCTATGCGTATGGACTCGAATGTTGTCTTGTCGAAGGCTCCCTCTATGTCGAGGAAAGCCCCGACACATATCTCCTGTCCCTCAAGCGCAGCCTCGGCTCGACTCGCAACATAGTGCAATGCCGTTTCCGTAGATTTGCCAGGGCTGTAGGCGCACTGTAGTTGATGTAGAGGGAATACTTTAAGTGGTCCCTCTCTTAGGTACCTGTCTACCAGTTTCTCCAGAGCTTTTAGGAGAAAGGATGATAGACTGATGGGCCTGTAAGCTTTAGCTTCCTCATAAGTCGGTCTACCCACCTTCGGTATAAAGGTGACTTTGACCTCCCTCCATGCTTTGGGTACGTACCCAAAGGCTATGCAGGCTCTGTAGAGCTTGCTCAAATGGGGTATCAAAACAGATGCCCCTTCTTGCAATAGTATTGGGTAGATGCCATCCGGACCAGGTGATTTGAGAGGCTGGAAGCCCGCTATGGCAAGCTTTAGTTTATTTTCATCTACCACTTTCTTTGCCGTGAGCCAGTTATTTTTGGACGTGTGCCTTGTGAGCTCGTCCCTTGTGACTGGTTCCTCTTCATCGCTGTCGCGCAGTATACATTCCGGGAAGTGAGTCCTAAACATCACGCCCAGAGTGTCCTGTCCAGTTTCCGTGAGATGCCCATTCTCATCCTTTATAGATGATAGTGGGTTTGTCTTAGTCATGGACATTGCTTTGCACACCCTCATTCCATTTGGCAGAGTTTCAATGGAGGTGCAATGCTGCCGCCAATTAGTTCTTTTGGCCTTGCGTACCGCCGTGTTGTACCTTGTCAGCATGCTATGATAGCCTGAGAAATCCTTCTTGGCTTTTGCATCATTAAAGGCCTGTCGTGTTTCCTGACGTATTTTAACTAGTTCAGGAGTCCACCATGGTACCTTTTTACAAAAGGCCTTTTTCTCTGGGCAATTATCTTCCCATGCACCGATGGTGCCCATCTTGATTCTGTCCGCTTCAAATTCTATATCTAGTATGGAATTAAGCTTACCTTTAGGGCTCCCTAGATTTATTTTTAGGTCCCTCCTGTACGAGTCCCAATTTGTATGCCTTGGGTTTCTCCTTCGTCTAGTTTCGGCTACTCCCGCCGTCCTAAACCTAAAGCATATATAATTATGGTCAGACAGAGAGATTTCGTCCGATACATGCCAGTTTTCAATATGACCGCTGGCCCTGTTTGAAGCCAGTGTCAGGTCAATAACTTCAGTTCTCGCCGAGGTCCTGAAAGTAGGTTTATTGCCTGCATTAAGGATTTGTAAAGAAGAGCTTACCACAAAGTCCAACAAATCCTCCCCTCGTTTGTTGACATCTGAACTGCCCCAAACGACGTGGTGTGCATTCGCATCGCAGCCAAGTATCAGGTCGAGGTTTTCTTGGTTGCCGTATTCAACCAGCCTTCTGATTAGTGGTGTTACTGGTTCCTTTTGTTCATATGGGAGATAGGCAGAGGCAAGGATAATTCTCCTTTTCTCTGTTCCCGTCCCCACTTGGATCAAAGTTGTTGTGAGATCCCTGTAACAGAAAGTACGTAAGGGCATTGCCTCTATACCGCCCCTGATATAGATGCAAGTCCTCGCGTCATTAGTTGGACAGTCATAGAATACCATACCTCCTGTCCCACCTAAGCCTTTTATAGTCCCCTTATACAGATAAGGTTCCTGTATCAAGGCAACGTCATATGTGTTAAGCTTCAGTTGCCGAGCCAGAAGGGCAGTAGCGGCTCTGCAATGATGCAAATTTATTTGTACACACCTTAGTCCCTCTATCTTGGATGATTTTGATGGGCCTGTGTTGATATGGGAGGGCCTTAGTTTTGAGGCCCCTCCTCCATCGCCTGGCTCTCCTCGAGAGCAGTCGGCGACTCAATCCCCAGGGTGTCGAATTCCCCGAGGATGTCATCCTCGTGGTCTGCCTCTGACGCCCCGGTCTGAACCTCTGTCTCCTGCGCTGCGTCGTGAGCAGAGATTTCGTCGATGGCCCCATCGCAAAGCGGTGGTCCATCCTCGGAGGGCTCCGCTTCTGCTTCCACAGTGGGCGCCTCTCCCTTGTCTTCTTCCAGGAGCTTGAACGAGTATCGTTCAATACCTCCTGGAAGAGAGTAGCCCGCGGCCTTGATGACCCCAGCGGACACCCCGTCCATGAGGACGATACGACGGATGCCGGTCTGCTCAGTGAGAGTATTTACGACCTTCCAGTCGTCCGTCCTCAAGGCAGGGTTAAGTCGCTGGAGCAGTCGAATGGCCCGGGCAGAGTCTTGCAACGCCAAGTTGCGACTCTTCCATGCCATTTTGACTGGCTTTGGAAGGTCCTTGGCGTCGACGACCTTGAGTTTCAGGGAGCCAAGTTCCACATTGTGGATGGCACCCCGAAACCAGCAAGCTGCATCAGAGTCGTCGCAGGATACATGTACTGCACCTGCAACGACTCCGGGAGCAACCGTGAGAACAGGCAGAGGATCCGGCGCATCCTCCAGTTTCCCAATAATGAGCTCCTGGATTGGCGCCAAGTCCTCCGCCTTCAAGTACTCCTCTGGGTACTTGACTGTGACGACAGCGAGTTTCACAGCCGCCACCGCATCCCTAAAGGATCCGGTTGAGGATGAATGCCCTTGGGTCTTCATTCTCTTGGCCACCGTGTCCCCGCTGTCCCCGCTGAGAACAGCACGCGGTCTCTTTGATGGGCCCTCCGTAGGAGTCCCCTCAAGAGCCGCCTGCTGTCTCAGCTTTTGACGCTTTTTCCGCTGCGCCCCAGATCGTCCAACCGGAAGCCAGCCTGAATCATGCCGGCCCCCAGGAGACGACGAGGTGCTGCCTTTGCCGGTCGCGTCCGGGGCTGCAAGGTCCGAGATCATTTGACCTCTAACGCAAGGCTCCCGTGTCGCGCCAGCTTTGGCAGTACCCTTATGCCCGGTGGGCTGGTTTGTAGTTCCTCCCTTCGGTGGTCCCACAGCAGTGCCGACCCTCGACAGTGCCGCAGCAGTACCGTCAATTGACAGTCCCACCACAGCCCCATCTCGAGACGATCCCACTGCAGTCTCGCCTCTGGACGTTCCTGCTAGGGAAGATGCAGTCCCGGCTTGCGCCGGTCCCGCCGTCTGGTGTGCAGTCCCAGCTTTTGCCGGTCCCGCCTTTTGGAGCGCAGTCCCAGCTTTCGCCGGTCCTTTCGCCTTGTGGTTTTTTTTTTTGTTAAAATCCATTAAAAAAATCCCGATACTATTTTCGTCCCTCAACTATCCCCACCCGCCATGGAGTGCTCAAGTGGCGATGCTACGGTAGCACCAGGGTTTAGTCGAGGGATATAGCCCCCCCCCATTAGTTGCTCACGAGACTGCACAGCACCAACCCACACCGCTACCACTAGCGATGCGAGCGAGCACTGCCGCCTGCAAGCCCCCAATGGGAGTGAACTCGCCTGGGGGCCGTCTGACCGGACCCCGCAGCCGATTGACCGTAACTGGCTAAACTACGGCCTCCCGTGTGATGAGAAATCCGGGCCAAAGTGGAGTGTTGCCTCAGAGACGTTAAACCGCCTACGCTCGTCGGCTCAGCCACCAGGATCCCTTCATCCCCCCGTACGGGTCCCCGCGCACGGCACAAACACGCGGGAGGTCATTGCTATCCATCATTGTTCTCGTTCAATGGTGGACACCCAGGGGCATGACCTCGCCACCCCTGTGTTACGTCGCCCGGTGATTTCTGTTACGTCTATTTCATAGGGAATTAGACCAAAAACAGGGCGGCAACCACGAGAAGGAAAATCACCGCACTTGCCTTGAGGATCTACACGACCGTAGCGCTCTCCCTCAAGACCACGCCACCTTGCCGTCTCTGAAGGAGACGGACAAGGTAGGACTGCATCGACAAAGCCAAGCCCTACGAGGCTTGTCGCTGAAAGCTCAAAGTGTAAGTTTGTTAACACAGACCAGCCCCGAGTAAGTTTGTTAAACATTCATTAGTGAGTACATAGCCTTAGGACATATGGTGCCTAGTTACAGCAATAAAACCAAACAAGCGCTATCGTGTTACTTGCCGCACCATTCCGTCCAACGAGCAGAATCAGCTACTACAAAGCTACGGGTGGTATTTAACGCATCAGCAAGAACGTCAAGCGGATACAGCGTGAATGACCTGATGTATAAGGGCCCTAATTTACAACAGGATCTACAGGAACTGATACTGAAGTGGCGGCAATATCGTTATGCTTACACATCAGATATCGAGAAAATGTACAGGCAGATAATGGTGGACGAAGCAGATCAGCAATATCAGCAAGTTATCTGGAGGTATGCGCCAGATAAACCACTACAAACGTACAAGCTTACTACCGTCACATACGGTACAAAATCAGCACCATTCCTAGCGATGATGACTTTAAAACGTTTAGCATCGGATGCACGAAGTGCATTTCCGGAAGCAGCAAAGATTCTAGAAGAATCTTTTTATATGGATGATCTGGTCCATGGTTCTCACTCTATCGAAAGAGGAAAGCAGCTCATCGAAGATCTCAACAGATTATTAAAATCAGGCGGTTTTACACTGAGAAAATGGTCCGCAAATCATCCGGAACTTCTTGAAAATATAGAGCAGAGCAGCAGCAATGGCGAAATAATTTTTAACTTCAAATCAGAAAGTACGTCAAAAACATTAGGCCTTCGTTGGAACTCTTGTGATGACATGTTTACTTTCAAATACAGCATAGCTAATCCTAACGCCAAAATTACTAAACGATTACTTTTGTCGGAGATATCAAAAGTATTCGACCCGTTGGGGTGGTTGTCCCCACTTACAACAAAATTAAAGCTGATATTCCAAAAGCTGTGGTTAAATAAAATGCATTGGGATGAAGAAGTTCCTGTAAACATCAAATACGAATGGGAAACCATAAAAATAGACATGGAATATTTGAATCAATGCAAAATACCACGTTGGATCGGGTATCAATCTCATCACGTCATAGAACTGCACGGTTATTGTGACGCATCTACTAAAGCCTACGCGGCAGTTATTTACGCGCGATTACAGAAAAATGATGAGACATCTGTGGTACTAGTAGTTGCTAAGACTAGACTAGTACCCGTCTCTAAAAGCGTATCGTTACCAAGATTAGAATTAAGTGGAGCATATTTACTAGCCAAGTTAATGAATAAAGTTATTAGCTGTTATAGCGAAATGGACACTCGGATATATGGGTGGACGGATTCCATGGTGGTCTTAGGGTGGCTACAAGGCGATTACAGCCGATGGAAACCTTTCGTTGCGAACAGGACTAAAGTTATCGCAGCAACAATGAAACCAAGCTGCTGGCGATATGTAAAGTCGGAGGATAATCCAGCAGATGCAGCCAGTAGAGGCATTTCAGCCTCACAACTGAAAAATCAAACCCTGTGGTGGCATGGACCGCAGTCATTGAGAACGTTTGATGAAAAATTAGAAGCAAAACAAAGCATTTATACCACGGATCAAGAAATAAAGGCAAAACAACATCAAGCAAGGTGAATGCCGCTCAAATAGATAGCAAGAAAAGCATCATATTACAATTGTTACTTAAATTCAGTTCACTTAATAAAATAACTAAAATAGTAGCATGGCTTTTACGAGCCATCAAAACGATACAATTTAAGCAGAATCCAGTCACGTTAGGTAAACATAGCGGTTTGCCCGAGTTTCTGACCTTGCATGAATTACGGAAAGCAAAGTTACTCATTATAAAATATGTACAACGAACTGAGTTTGCAGAGGAAATCATGACATTAAAAAAAAAAAAAAAATTGAGTAGCAGAAGTAATCTACTAAAATTAAATCCTTTCCTTGACAACGAGGGTATTTTACGAGTAGGAGGCCGTTTAACCAAAGCAAACATGAGCATGGAAATGAAGCATCCAGCCATATTACCTTACAGCAGTCGGCTCACTACTCTGATAATTCAGCAAGCTCATCAGCTCACCTTTCATGGTGGACCGCGATTAACTTTATTTAATCTTAGGCAGAGATACTGGATAATCGCTGGAAACAAAGCTGTAAAGAAAGAAGTGCGAAACTGCGTCACCTGTAGAAAACATGAGCCTAAACTGCAGCATCAATTGATGGGAGAATTACCAGAAGCCAGAAGCAACCCCGCCCCGCCATTCTATCACACCGGAGTGGATTATACAGGTTTCGTAGAGATAAAAAGCAACAAGGGGCGCGGAATTAAGACCACAAAAGGATATATTGCGTTGTTTATTTGTCTAGCGACTAAAGCTGTACATTTAGAGCTTGTATCCGACCTAAGCAGTACTGGGTTTTTAGCAGCATTACGACGGATGGCCGCCAGAAGAGGGGCGCCACGCCATCTTTATAGCGATAACGGGACGAATTTTGTAGGTGCAAATAGAATGCTACAGGAAAGCTATCACGATTTCGAAAACGTATATGATCGTAACTTTTTCGCAGAGCTAACAGATTTAAATATAGAATGGCACTTTAACGCGCCATCTTGGCCAAGTGCGGGAGGTCTATGGGAGAGAGCCATTAGAAGCTTAAAATATCACCTCAAGCGAGTAATTGGAGAGCAGAAATTGACTTTCGAAGAGTTCAGCACAATATTAGCACAGATAGAGGCTTGTCTGAACACCAGACCTTTGTGTGCCTTGTCTGAAGATATCGAAGATTTAAACGTACTTACTCCAGCGCATTTCTTGACCGGGAGATCTGGAACTGTCATAATTGAAACGGAAACAGATGCTCGAACTAGATGGCATTTATCAGCTAATATAGTAAATGACATATGGAAGAAATGGAAATCGGAATACCTAACACAGCTATCTGTAAGAAGCAAATGGCGAAGCACTGAGCAAAATATCAACATCGATGATTTAGTGACCATCCAGGATGACAATTTGCCACCTGGAAAATGGATGATGGGAAGAGTAGTAGAAACTCACCCTGGTCAAGATGGATTAGTACGAGTAGTAACATTAAAAACAAAAAGCGGAATACTTAAAAGGCCGGTTGTGAAACTCTCAACCTTGCCGATATCGCCTGCTTCAAGCAAAATGAAAGACGATAGAAAGGTTAATCAAGAAATCAACATCAGCATAAAGGAACCTGACGAGCAGAAAACAAGCAATAAAATCAAATCTAAGTTCGTATCAGTGGTAGTATCGTTAATCTATTTTATGTCATTGATAACATCATCTCGCGCAGCTTTTAACATATCAGCGTTGCCAAACAACAATTCACTGTATTTCGAAACAGTGGGCAATATGCAAGTTATTCGAGATAAATGGAATCTTATTGTTTACTATGACATGAGCCCTTACTGGGAAGGGAATACAGCAGCCACAAAGTTTTTAGATTATTTACAAAGACTCTGCGCATCCCTAAACGATACTAGCCAATGTAATATGATAACGCTTCAATTAAATCACGACTACAAAGAAATACAGCACTATAATCAACTTATGATTAATCAGCACTTTGACGCGCGCGCCAGACAGCGTCGCGGTCTCATTAACGGTATCGGTTACGTGGCCAATAGCCTGTTCGGAGTATTAGATGAACGATTCGCAGAACAGTACAAGAAAGATATACAGCTTGTAAAACAAAACGAGCATCATCTTGATAACTTGTTAAGAAATCAGACTTCTATCATCGAAGCTGAATATAACGTATTGAAAAGAACCGAGCAAATTATCCAATTACAACATAAAACTATAAACAAACACTTGAATCAATTAGATAATGCAGCATTTGCTATTAAGCAAGAAGTTGAAGGCTTAGCTAAAACACAAGATTTTGCTCTGTCGGCACTCACGACCATCAACTTGCTTCAAAACCTAAAAAGGATTCAGGATACTCTGTTAGATATCATCACGGATGTCTACCACGGGAAATTCAATACTCACCTGTTACCACCTGATCAGTTACAACGTGAGTTACAGTTTATTTCAGGACAATTAACAAAGGACACTACATTGCCAGTGGACAACCTACAGTCTGACCTAAAACATATTTATAGTATGCTGAAAGTAAAAGCGAGAATGATGCAAGAATACTTCATATTTGAGATTACTTTTCCATTGACCAGCAGAGATAGCTACAAAATCTATAAAATCATACCAGTTCCTCAGCAAATTCAAAATGATATGATTAGCGTTATACCAGCCGCAGATTTCATAGCTATTAGCTTGAAAAAGGATGCCTTCTTCACAATATCGTTTATAGAGCTCCAGTTATGTCAGCACAATGATATCTCATATTTGTGCCAAGCTAACAAACCGATTAATCATTTAAGCATTGATGAAAAATTCTCTAAACTGGATAGCAATTTAAAACAATGCATTGTAATTAAATCCCCTTGTCAAGACAGATGGCTCGAATTAAATGAGCCAGCTAGGTTCATGTACTTTTGCTGCAATACCTACTCGGTGAGGATTATATGTCAAGATCAAGTTGCCTTGAAACAGGTGACAGGAGTCGGTATCATTGACCTAGATTCTAAATGCATAATAAAAAGTAACGAGTTTACTTTGTATCCTCATGCCCATGCCTCAGCTAATACAATTAAATCTAAATCAGAAATTGTGATCCCTCAGATAGCAGAATTAAATCATATCGTAAATATATCGTTATCCCATTACACAGCATATGAAGATCCAATAAACAGCACTTTAGTCGATCTGGGAGAACGAATAAAACAACTGAAATCTGCCAATACTAACTCACCAGATTACACTCTGTCTACGCATGACATTCACCAGTACACTATTTGTTACTGCCTGCTGGGTGTAGCCGTTTTGGTGGCAGCGTACTTCATATGGAGGAGGTGTCGAGCAGTTTCTTCAGTGGAACTATCCCAAAGTGTGGCAAATAGTGTTGTGTTTTCGCGAAAGCAGAGTACGGCTGACCGTCAGCCAAGTGAAGTGAAAATACCTAGTGCGAACACTGATTGTAAACGGGACATAGCTACGTCACCTATATCTAAATAGTGTCGCTTTAGATTAGAAGACGTGTAACATTTTTGTATCTTTTTGGCCCGGGAGCATGTACGGTGAAACCATACAGTAATAATAATGCACTAATGCTTATTCGTGCATTTTACCTCATTTCACTAATTGATATTAGTAGAGCATTTAGTACTCGATTAGCGGTCATCGCGTGTGCTCCCTCGCTCCTTTGTATTACTAAACCTTTGGTCCGAATAATATATTAATTGTTGACTTTATATGCAGTAGTATCATTTAGCCATCTTCCTAACTTTCACAAAAGGTCTTGCGCGGGTAGGGTTCCCAGATCAAAATATCAAAAATCCGGAGAAAATTCCTGACATTCCATGAAATTTCCGGACAATCTTGTTAATTTTTTATTAAAATCGTTACGCATCGTGCAAGTAAATAAACTAACCAAATCGATTGCCAAATCGTTCGAATTTTGACACGCGCGCGGTGAAATGGTAAGGGGTGAGGGGGAAGCGCTTCTCTGTCGCCTGCGTTCGCCCGCACCCGCGCACCGAGTGCTTTTGCTTTGAGTTTGTTTGTGAATAAAAATAATTAATAAATAATTTGGTTTTTTCATTTTTAATTTCACTCTTCACTTATTTGTAGAAATTCCGGACGGTTTAAGATTCCCCCCGCATTCCGGACAAAGACCTATATTTCCGGACTTGTCCGGAAAATTCCGGACGTATGGCAACCCTATGCGCGGGCGATGAGAGGCAGTCTTGTTCCTGCTTCCGTCTAGTATACGTCACAAGTAAATATTATAAGTGTGTCCTCCGTAATAGTCCTGATATTGTGTAATTGTAATAAGTAATATAAAGTTCTATAGATTTAATTTAGTGATAGGGTATTGTGTGCCAATAAATCGTTTTAACGTTGTAACATGTGACTTTGTGTAGACTAAATAGACTAATTATTATTCACGAACACTGCGTCTCATTTTGCACCCAGAACAAGCGCAACAAATGTACCTCCTGACAATCGGGCTCGTACATTAATGGTCCTTCGAGCCGAATAATATTGTGAGTGTGAGTTAAGTGCGCGTTGTGTCGTGATTAGTACCTACCTACTTACTAAAAATGCCGGTAACACGATCAAACTCGGGGCGTGAACGCGCGCACGCAGCCCGCGCCGCCGCGGTCGCGGCCCGCGCCGCCCCGGACGTCGAAGCGGTCGACGCCCGCGCCATCGAGCCCATTGCTCGCGCCGATGAGACCGCGCCTGTGCGCCCCGTAACCACAGAAGACTCTACCACAACCACGTCATGTATAGAACCTACCAAAACTTCGGGGAAATCATTGGAGAGGGACCAGGAACATACTCGCTCTTCACGAACTAAGGCGTCCGTGAAGAAACTTACACTAGCACGTGCTCGTGAAGCGCTTATCGAACTAAAAGTTGAGCTCGCTTCCGCCCGCATCGCGACGTTAGAAGCGGAATCAGATGAAGATGAAGTCGATGACGAGGTCACCGTTATATCGGAAACGGACAGAAGAGTTGGGTTATGGTTGGAAACTAACCAGCCACTCGCGCGCGATGACACAACTGAATGTGTTTACCCTCCTCCGCTCGCGACCGCCCCGCCAATTTCGGAACCGCTAACAACGATGCAGCAGCGATCGAGACCTTCACCGCAGCACGTGAGTCCACCGTTTGTTGCAACAACGATGCAGGCCGCCGTAGTAAGTACTGCACACTCATATGAGAACCGAGTCGGCGCACTGCTGCCGCCGGTTACAGCTGAATGGGCTTATCCATTACCGAATCACGCGGGCGCTACCGCGCCGCTGTACTCGACTGTGTGGTCGCAACCACACATCACTAGCGCACCCGCGCCCTACGAGCCACGCACACATGCGGGTAAAAATGAGATTAAAGTAGAACCAAGTGCCGCTCCGAAGACAAACTCTATAGATATCTCGGAGCTCGCCGCCGCGATCACTGTCGCCGCACGTACAGGTACGTCGTCAGTACACTATCGTTATCAATTAGACCTACCCCGGTTCGGCGGGGCACACCAAGAGTGGCTTATGTTTAAGGCGGCGTACGACGAGTCAGCGCCGTCATATAATGATTGTGAAAACATATCACGACTCAGGAAGAGTTTGTTTGGACGCGCCAAGGAGGCGGTCGAAAGCCTACTAGCTTACTGCCCGGCCCCATTTGAAATAATAAAATCTCTAGAAGTGAGATTCGGCCGGCCCGATTGTATTGCGTTATCGGAACTTGAACGCTTACGCGCTCTCCCGCGGCTTAATGATAATGCTAGGGATATTTGTGTATTTAGTAGCCGTGTATCCAACATCGTCGCCACACTACAAGCATTACGTCGGATGCATTACTTGTATAACCCGGAGGCGACAAAAGTAACCATTGAAAAACTCACACCTACTACGTTACCGGTGGTACGACTTCGCCGCCGAGCAACCATTTGATGAGCCGGACTTAGTGAAATTGTCCCGGTTTCTTAGCAGGGAGTCTGAGCGCTGCGGCCCATACGCGCCGCCGGAGACTACAGCGCCCGACACAACAACACAGCGGCCGTCGGCGAACAAACCGCCGCCCACTCGCTCGCGAGCGTACAACGTGGCGGAATCGCAGAGTCGTAAAAATGTGAGTACATGCCCTATATGTTTAGTGGAGGGTCACAACATATATAAATGTGAACAATTTAGTGCAGCCGTAATTGAGGAACGTTGGAACATGGCGCGGGAGCGCGGACTATGCTTTACGTGTTTACGTCTGCGAAACAAGGCGCATAAGTGTAATCGTAAAAAGTGCAGCGTAGGTGGTTGCGAACGAATGCACCACTCACTACTACATAGAGAGCCGGTGAATGTAGAAACTAAAACTGAAACTGATGAATCTGCAAGGGAAACCGTGGCATCGACGTGGATACAACATGCATGTAAGTCGTGCTTAAAAATTATTCCTGTAGTAATATCCGGACCGGCGGGCGCGGTGCAAACACACGCGCTCCTAGACGACGGATCGACCGTCACACTCATTGACGCTGACATCGCCGACAGAGTAGGCCTACAGGGACCTCACGCACCGCTCCAAATAGAAGCGATTGGAGACACAAAGGCGTCGCCGGAGTCATGTAAAGTACGCGTTAGCATACAAGGGCCATCTAAATATAAACATGTTATCAACGCTCGAACTATAGCCGATCTATGTTTATCCACTCAAGCAATCGCGCGGCAGGACGTCGCTGACTGCAAACATCTACAAGACCTGGCGGAGTACTTCAAGTTCGAGCGGGCTTCGCCAAAAATACTGATCGGCCAAGACAACTGGCACCTCCTCGTGTCTACTAAGGTAAGGCGCGGCCGCCGCGATCATCCAGTCGCGTCATTAACGACATTGGGTTGGGTACTACATGGAACACACAGTCGGGCGCTGCCGCGTCCGGATCGCGTCAACTATGTCAACACACACGAGGAGTCCGAACAACAGAGCATGGATCAGCAGCTACGTGATCACTTCATGCTTGAGTCCCTCATGATCACGCCGAAACTGCCTACTAACGATCCAGATCAGCGAGCGATCACGCTTCTAGAGGAACGTACGACGGTCCGAGATAAGGTATATGAAGTGCCGCTACTATGGAAAAGCGATACCGTCGAGATGCCAAATAATTACGAAAATACATTACGCAGACTACTCAGTGTAGAACGCAAACTAGACAGGGACAGTTCCCTGAAAGATAAATATGGTAAACAAATGCAAGCACTTATCGATAATGGCTACGCCGAGCCGGCGCCGCCTACTTCTAGTACTGGGCGCACGTGGTACCTACCACACTTCGCCGTACTTAACCCACTAAAACCGGACAAGCTGCGAATAGTCCACGACGCTGCCGCGTCTACTAAAGGTAAGTCACTGAATGACTACCTACTCAAAGGTCCTGACATGTTACAGTCACTACCCGGAGTACTAATGCGCTTCCGTCAACGACGCGTCGCCGTGTCAGCAGACATCAAAGAGATGTTCATGAGAGTGAAGATACGTCCCGAAGATCGCGACGCGCTTCGCTATCTAAGGCGCGGAGACAGGCGTGACGACAGGCCACCAGACAAATGGAGAATGACGTCACTGATATTCGGCGCCACGTGTTCGCCGTCGACCGCGATTTACGTGAAAGACGTCAATGCTCGCAGGTACGAAAAATCTCATACTGAAGCATGTCAATCGATTATTAAAAATCATTATGTCGACAACTTGTTGGACAGTTTCGACACCTCCGAGGAAGCAGTACGCGTCTCTAAGGACATAGATCGTATGCATAGGGAAGCTAATTATGAACTAAGACAGTGGGCGTCAAACAGCAAGGAAGTTCTGGACGCGTTAGCTCCAGGGGCATCAAACGACAACCTTGGCCTCAACATGGACGCGGCCACCGAGCGCGTTCTAGGACTAGAGTGGAGACCAACTCAGGATGACATAGGTTTCAATTTAGACCTATCGAGGCTTCCAACTACACTTATCGGCAAACCCAGGCCAACAAAACGTGAGGTACTACGTATAATGATGTCCCTGTTTGACCCTCTAGGCTTCGTCTCTCCCGTTACTAATAGGGCGAAGGTACTACTGCAAGAAGTTTGGCGCCGCGGCACCGGCTGGGACGTCGACATAGACGCTGATCTCGCCCAACAGTGGCCTACACACCTACAAAGGCTAAAGACTATTAAAATCCCGCGTTGGTATATGGCTTATTCTAAAGATAAACCTTTTGAGTTACATGTGTTCGTGGACGCGAGCCAATCTGCATACGCTGCTGTCGCCTATTGGCGCGCGGCGAGCGAGGATGGGCAAATCACACTGGCGCTGGTGGCTGCGAAGACAAAAGTCGCACCACTTAAGCTCACCTCGATCCCGCGACTCGAGCTGCAGGCTGCAGTTCTGGGCAGCCGCCTGGGTGCAGCAATCACGGCCGAGCATGACTGCAAGCCGCATCACATCACGTACTGGACAGACAGTACCACTGTCCTCACCTGGTTACGGAACGGGGCGCGCTCGTACCGCCCGTTCGTAGCACATCGCATCGCCGCCGTCGAGGAGCACACTAAGCTCAGCGACTGGCGGTGGGTACCTACCCACTGCCCTTAATGTCGCCGACGACGCTACGCGCGACGTGCCGCGCGAGCTGGACTCCGAGCATCGGTGGTTCCGCGGGCCTGACTTCCTACGAGGTCACCCGACACGTGGCCTGCAGAGCAGCCGGCAGCCTACGAGCTCACCGGTGAGGAGCGCGTGCACCACATCGCTGAGTCGGGCGTGGACCCGACCGCAGCGGTCCCCGACCACACGCGCTTCTCCCGGTGGGAGCGCCTATTGCGAGCGACCGCCCGAGTCATCCAAGCGGCGAAACTGTTAAAGTGTATGGTAACCAACATAGACCAGGTGAACTATAAAGTTAATACTAAAAATAGGGAATCTGATCCAGCGTGGAATAGTAAAAAGTGTAGTGCAAAACTTTCAGTGAACGCTAAACTCAAAGTACAAAGTGTCACTAAATTTATACAATTAACTGCCGAACAATTGAATAAAGCAGAAGTACTGTTAATAAAGGTTATACAAAGACAAAGTTTCAGTGGTGAACTCAGTGACACTAACTATAAATTTGGCAGACTACGGGCACTATCAGTTTATATTGATTCCGACAAATACTCAAACTAAAGTCGCGCGTAAGCGCGGCACGATGCATTTCAGATCACCCGACTACTCATCGAGGCAGTCCACAGGCGACTGCACCACTCCGGCGTCGAGGCAACCGTCAACGAGTGCCGCACTCGCTATTGGGTGACGCGCCTACGCCCCGCCACACGAACCATCGTGTCACGCTGCCTGGACTGCCGAGCGCGCCGCAACGTGCCGCCCGAGCCCCCGACGGGCAACCTGCCGCCCTGTCGCCTCGCCCATCACGAGCGCCCTTTCACGTACGTGGGCCTCGACTACTTCGGGCCTCTCCACGTCTCCGTGGGACGCGCCGTACACAAGCGCTACGTGGCACTTTTCAGCTGCCTGACTACACGGGCAGTACACCTCGAGGTCGCTGCGAGCCTAGCGACGGAGTCTGCTGTGATGGCCCTGCGTCGCTTCATCGCGCGCCGGGGCCCTCCTTCTCAAGTATGGTCTGACAACGGGACCAACCTGCACGGCGCGGACCGCGAGCTCCGAGCATCCATCGACGCGTCAACACGACAAGAGGCAAGCCGACAGCGTATCACCTGGCGCTTCATTCCCCCCAGCGCACCTTTCATGGGCGGCGCGTGGGAGAGACTGGTGCGAAGCGTGAAGACCGCTCTCTTCAGCACATTACGGGAGCGCCACCCCAACGAAGAAACGCTGGCGACTCTGCTAGCTGAGGTAGAGTTTACCGTAAATAACAGACCACTCACTCACGTTTCTGTGGATCCAAATGATCCGGAGGCACTCACGCCAAATCATTTCCTGCTGCACGGCCCAGCGTCAAACCCGCCACCAGGTGATTTCAACGACCGGGACCTCATCGGACGTGCGCAATGGCGCGCCTCGCAGCGACTCGCCGACCAGTTTTGGGCAAGATGGGTCCAAGAATACCTGCCTGACCTGCAGCACCGGCGGGAGCCCCACGGACGTGGCGCTCCGATACTCACCGGGGACGTCGTGCTTGTCGCGGATAGCAACCTGCCGCGGAACTCGTGGCCCATGGGGCTGGTTATTAGGACATTTCCCGGGAGTGATAACATTGTGCGCGCCGTAGATATTAAGACGAAAGGGGGAATTTTAAGACGACCTGTTAAAAGGCTGGTTAAACTAGTATCTCAAGACGCTTCTTAAATAATGATGGGCCTATGTCGTCTTTTAGTTCTCACCTTATAGTAATTTTAGTATAACTAGTATTATTTTAGTCTTCGTAGACATTGTGTTACCTGTTTAATTTAATTTTGTGCATGTCATTGTCATTTACCTTTATAGTTTATAGTTTAGGGATTGTGAATAAAAAAATAAAAATATGTTTATTTCTCACCACAACATTACACAATACATCATTTGTCTTAACAAGCTTATTACTATTGTGGGAGACTGGTGCCTAAACTAGGCTGCAAGCCTGTATTTCAGGACACCAGGACTCCGCCCTTAACACAATCATTATCTCGATGCATTATTTTTTTAGGTAGGTATTGAATCGGTGAACACGAACACAGTATTAGTAAGTGTGTATGTTTTATTTGAGAGTGTGAGGTGGTGAGTGTGTGAGGTGGTGAGTGTGTGTGATGGTGCGTGTGTGTGTGTGTATGTTTTTTTACATTAGTAGTATTACACTAAAGTAGCAAGTAGTTTTTCGGTGTCTTCATAATTAAATTCTTGTAGGAAGGAAGTTATTTTCTTTTTACACACGTTCTTAGTAAGATTAACTATATATAGAATGATATGACATCCTGTGATAAACTAAGTAACTGAACCATCCACGATGGTTCACGGCGGGAGAATGTTCAGAATAGAACGGAATGTCATAACAAATCATAACAAACATAGGTACCTACTAACATTTCTAGGAAGACATTGGGGGCGTGTCTTGTCCCGCGCAAGTGACTCGTGATTGGTCGTCATAAGTGAACAAACTCCAAATAACGCTACCATATTTGGTAATGCGCGAGACGCAATGCCACAACCCTCCCCGCACCTCACACGTCGCTAGGCTAGTATAAAAGGTCTTGCGCGGGCGATGAGAGGCAGTCTTGTTCCTGCTTCCGTCTAGTATACGTCACAAGTAAATATAAGTGTGTCCTCCGTAATAGTCCTGATATTGTGTAATTGTAATAAGTAATATAAAGTTCTATAGATTTAATTTAGTGATAGGGTATTGTGTGCCAATAAATCGTTTTAACGTTGTAACATGTGACTTTGTGTAGACTAAATAGACTAATTATTGTTCACGAACACTGCGTCTCATTTTGCACCCAGAACTAGCGCAACAAATGTACCTCCTGACAATCGGGCTCGTACAGTGTGTGTTGTAGTTGAATCTTTATTCAACTTTTTTGTGTATGTGTGTATTTTTGGGAAAGAACCAGATTGTTTCCGTTGCCGAATTTACTTACGCAATTAGGCTGTAGACACAACACCCGTCTGGTCGGAGGATCCTCCCTTTTCTATGGAGGTTTGTGGGACTTTACACCCTGTTCCGCATATCCCCAAACTGGTGACCCTCGAACATGAACATCAGCGCAGCCTTCGTGCAGAGCTTCTTCATCGTGACGTCATCATCACTTCCTCAAGCTTTCGAGCAGCGAGTCACACAGCCAGCCAGTAACCACGGCATCTGCGGGGGTATCCTGACCACCAGCATGCAGCGGACGCGCATTTCCTTCATCACCCCCAGCTTCATTCATCACCGCTCCGACCCACTGGAGCCAGCAGCACTCTCCCGACTCACTGGGATATCAATCACCCCGACTTACTGGAGCACAACCGCATACAGTTCCGACTCACCGCGAACTCTGCGACTTCCGGTTCCGACTCACTGGAACCAACACGGACGACTCAACCTAACCTGCTATCGACCTCCGGTCTCCGGAGGGGAGTGATGTAGCGGCACCGACGCCGCCACTTACGAACTAATGACATGACGTCACACAAATCCTGCATCGCGCAAGCAAAGTTTTCGGCGCGACTAGAACACATACAACAGTCCGACAACAACCGTCGGGCAGTTGCCCGGACCAGACACAACACCCGTCTGGTCGGAGGATCCTCCCTTTTCTATGGAGGTTTGTGGGACTTTACACCCTGTTCCAGCTTCCCCAAAATCGTTCATTACTCAATCTCTTAAAACAAAACTTCTTTTAGAGCCGACCACCACTTTGCATGTCAATATAATTGGCATAGGCAACAAAACCACAACACAGGCTACAGGAACTTGCGTGGTTCAGTTGAAATCTTTGATGAAGCATTTCACCGTCACTTCTTCTTTTCTAGTGTTGACCGGCAACATACCTAGAATACCCGTTGACGTTAAAAAACTTAATATTTCGAGTGATTACTTTTTAGCGGACCCTCACTTCCACCAACCAGCACCTGTTGATGTTGTCATCGGTGCCGATATTTTTTGGGACATTATTGGCCGTGATCAACACTCTCTTGGTCTCAATTCACCTGTATTGAGAAGTTCAAATTTCGGTTGGCTGGTTTCAGGTCCTATGTATTTTAAGTTACCCACAAACAAAGGGTCAAAGGAAATTGATAACAATATAGATTCTATTCATTCAGTTGTTTCATATTTGTCGTCTGTTGACGAATTACATCAAGAACTATCAACATTCCGAGACTTAGAGAATGTTCCCCAAACTAAACCAATTATGAGTCATAGCGAGAAGGCATGCGAAACACATTTTTATCGAACAGTATCCGTTTAGAAACCGGTAGATTCTTAGTTAGTCTACCCTTAAAAGATACTCCTGATTGTCTTGGTGAATCATATTCACTATTAGCTAAAAAACGCTTGTTAAATTTAGAAAGGCGATTTCGCAAACAACCACATGTGAAATCCCAATACGTAGAATTTATGCGTGAGTACGCAGACTTACGTCAGCTTTCAGAATCCGCTGTACCTCTACCTTCTACATCTTATTTCCTCTGCCATCACGCTGTTTTCAAGGACAGTAGTGAGTCCACGAAAATTAGAGTCGTATTTGACGGCTCGGCTCCTACTTCATCAGGTCAGTCTGTCAATGACATCCTCATGGTTGGGCCTAATATGCAGGACTCGCTTTTCTCCATCTTAATAAGAGCTCGACAACATAAGTTCCTCCTCACGGGTGACGCCGAGAAGATGTACCGTCAAGTCCGTGTCCACGAGGAGGATCGCAATCTTCAACTTGTTTTATGGAGAGAGGATGAGTTTATGCCCATCAAAACGCTTCAGCTGGGTATTGTGACTTACGAAATGTCAAGTTCCAGCTACTTGAGCACTAGGTGTCTATGGCAGATTGGTGAAGAATCTTCTGATCCTATGGTTAAGGACATAATTCAACATGATTTCTTCGTGGACGATCTCATCACCGGCTCTGAAAGTGAGGATACCCTACGTTATATTCACCAATCTGTAACTGAAGAGTTAAAGAAAGGATGCTTTAATCTTCGTAAGTTTAAGACTAATTTACCATCATTGTTTGACTCACATAAGCAATCTGATGATAATCTTTTAATAAGCGAGTCAAATAGTACACTAGGCATGGGATGGAACCCATCAACCGACCAGTTACATTTCCCCATCAAATGCCCACTGTCTTGTAACAATAATTTAACTAAAAGATCTTTTCTATCGTCTCTTTTTAAGATCTTTGATCCATTAGGACTAATTAGTCCGTGTGTAATAATAAAAAACTTTTTTGCAAATAAATACTACCGACTTCCAAATGAAAAACTACAAAGTGAAAAATAACTTTATTTTTGGAAGTCGTTGTCTTTCGTAGATACCAATTATTTGCGATATGGACACCGACTTCCAAAAATAAAGTTATTTTTCACTTTGTAGTTTTTCATTTGGAAGTCGGTAGTATTTTTTTGCAAAAAAGTTTTTTATTTTTCCCTTTTTAGTTTTACCTACCTAATAGGCAAGTTGTTTAGTAAGTACCTATTACGCCAGAACAGATTACCCGAAAAACATGAAACTTGAACATAACCGGTGAAATTAGAGTTTTGCGTACCCCTTTCAGTATACTGGCGTGATGTTATGTTATGAAATGGTATAAACAATAAACAGACATGCGATTGAAGCAATCCCGAATGATTTGCCGTTATTTATTGAAGAGTTCTGTTGTATATCTCCGAAGTTCTTCATCAGATCTTTAACAAATTAAAATGGGACCAATTTCGTAACATGTTCTTTCAAACAAAAAAAGAATTTTCAAAATCGGTCCACAATTGGCGGAGATATCGGTGAACATACATAAAAAAAAAAAAAAAAACATACAAGAAGTCGAACATAGAACCTCCTCCTTTTTGGTAAGTCGGTTAAAAATGAAAATGTTATTACAACAACTGTGGCTGCTTAATTTAACATGGGATTCTCCAGTTCCACATGAAGTTCAAAGAGACTGGAACAATTTTATGCAGTCTTTACCTTGTCTGTTAGCTCTAGAAGTTCCACGGCGTGTGCTCTGTAATGAACCCGCAGCGGTAGAATTACATTCATTCAGTGATTCATCCCAACATGCAACATGCTATTTACGTTCGATTAATGCTGCGAACGAGGTCACAGTCAATTTGCTTTGTTCTAAATCCAAAGTAGCTCCGATAAAGGGTAGGTATGACTATCCCTCGTCTAGAATTGTGCGCGGCCTTTCTGTCAGCAAGGTTATGCCAGGCTGTCAAGAAGTCACTGCGATATGAAGTTCAGCATCAAGTACACTGGTGTGATTCGTCAGTAGTTCTGGCCTGGCTCCACACCAGTTTTATAAATTTGAAATCATTTGTAGCTAATAGGATTTCGGAGATCTGTGAGCTAACAGATGCCTCCTCGTGGCGGTATGTTCCCACATCTCTCAATCCTGCAGATCTCATATCTACAGTAATTAATCCAGATAAGCTCGGCAATACCAAACTATGGTGGTTAGGGCCTGCGTTTCTCACGGAGCCTGAAGGTAATTGGCCTATTTTGAAATCTAGTAAATTTAATAAGAATGACACCGGAAACTAAATCTAATTGTACTTTCAATCATGTTGTTACTCAAAACGAATCTCTAATTAATTTTAAAGACTTTTCCAGCTTAACTAAAATAAAACGATCTTTCGCTTTTGTGCTAAGATTTATTAATAATTTAAGAGGGAGCAAAGATAAACTTTTTGGTAATCTTACTGTTCATGAAGTAAATAATTCGTTTATGTATTTGTGTCGTTTCGCACAGCAAGAATCCTTCTTATGTGAATATAATTTACTATGCGACAACAAGGCTTTAAGTTCTAAATAGGACTGACCCCGGGAACTACCGACCCATTTCAGTGTTACCTGTTATTTCTAAAATTTTCGAAAAGGTTTTGTTCACCCGCTTATTACGGTTGTGTGGTCTTATTTCAAGTTAGTATGGTCAACACCTAACAAATACAAATTTTCTTTATACGCACCAGTATGGATTTCGTCCACACTCAAACACACTTTCGGCCACTGTTGATTTAATAACTAAAATAAAGTCCTTGGTGCTTTTATCGAACTAAAAAAAGCGTTTGATACTGTTAGCCATTTTGTTCTCCTTAAGAAGCTGAAAATCATAGGTATTACTTCTACAGCCTACAAAATGTTTGAGTCTTATCTAACTAACCGGAAACAGATCGTCAAACTTGATAAATTTGAAAGCACAACGGCCAATATACTATGCGGAGTTCCCCAGGGATCAGTCCTGGGTCCTTTACTTTTTCTCATATACATTAACGATATTAGTACCGCTGGACTGACTAGACACATATCATTGCACGCAGACGACACTTGTCTTTTCTATTTTGGCGACTCCATCAATGATATTGTACCTGAAGCACAGAAGGATCTTAACGTTTTGAACATGTGGCTCGATCAGAATCTTCTGACTATGAATGTTGGCAAAACAGGGTATATAATTTTTGCAGCAAAGAATAAAAAAATACCAGTAGTTCTCAATCTCACAATAAATAATCAACCACTACGAAAATCAACGCATGAAAAATACTTGGGCCTAATTCTGGACAGTAAATTGACATTCAGACCGCACGTTGACATTGTGAGATCTCGAATACTACCACTAACCGGAGCAATACGTAACATTGCAAAATGCGTACCTACCCTACAAGCTAAGACACACTATTTATAACACCCTAATCAAACCACATCTGGAATATCTAATCCAAGTATGGGGACAGGCTGCGAAAACAAATCAACAACACCTGCAACGAACACAAAATAAAATAATTAAAGTCCTCTTCAATTACGATTATTATACGCCTACGGAACTATACAAAAAAACAAAATTATTAAACCTACAACAACTGTAGGTATACGTATCACACATGCATGACTATCCGAAAAATCCTAACTACCAACATACACACGAATATATCATTCAAACAGAAGATTCATAGATACAATACTCGAAACCAAGACAAGCTGCAACAGTGAGAACCTTATACGGCATGAAAACTATCCAATGTGAGGGTGTTCGGTTATACAATAGATTACCTAAAATTGTCAGAGTGTACTAGTATACCAAACTTTAAAAAACCGGCCAAGTGCGAGTCAGACTCGCGCACGAAGGGTTCCGTACCATTTTCGTAAAAACGGCCAAAAAATCACGTTGGTTGTATGGGAGCCTCCCTTAAATATTTATTTTATTTTGTTTTTAGTATTTGTTGTTGTAGCGGCAACAGATATACACCACCTGTGAAAATTTCAACTGTCTAGCTATCACGGTACATGAGATACAGCCTGGTGACAGACAGACAGACAGACAGACGGACCGCGGAGTCTCAGTAATAGGGTCCCGTTTTTACCCTTTGGGTACGGAACCCTAAAAAGGTGTACGGAACTTTATATTAGACGACTAGCTTTTCCCCTTGGCACCGCTCCCCTGGTCCTTCCCACAGGACCCAATTCCGTGATACAAAATGTAGCAATGTGTACGGGACGGACGTGATCGTCCAAGACCGACAGGCAATCAGGAGGTTGTAAGGCTCCTGCTTGAACGCGTTGACGCCCCTTGCACCTATTGTTCAGTTGTCATCTGGTAACTATGGACCTTGGAGACACTTGAAGGCTGCCAAGTAGGTTGAGGTGAAAAACGTGATGTCCAGGTTAAATAAAACTATTTGTTCATGGCCAGAAGCGATGTTCCTTCATGGTCCTCGATGCGCAATGATGCGTGGAAATACTTTAAGTGAAATAATGGCTACGAAATGTTCACGCGCCTGCGCACTATTAAAGAAGCGAACTCGACTGCGACGAGGACCACAACATTCCGACCGCAAAAACTTTTATTTTCAAAATAATATACGCTAAGACTCGTAGCTTGAAACTGACAGGAACTACCCTTCCACTGGACCGATTCTGGTGAAACTTGTACTTTTGGATAGGTCTCGAGGAGACCTTCCCTCCGGTCTTTGATCCAGGTCCCTAGCCCCTACCATCAGGGAGTTCTCGTAAGGAGAACGTCGAAGAAAGGGAATTCCCGCCAGTTTGAAGCTTTACAATCGAGTTTCTCCTAAAACTAGACATGTTAGCTCTAGGGTACCACTTGGGACTTGGAGCCCTCCTACTGGGCCGTTGACACACATAAGTGTTACAGTTATATTCAAAACATTCAGGCGTACAGCCGCGAAATGGTGCGAGAAGTTAGCTTATGCCCCTGATCTTGGCACATAAACTCGATTCCTACTCAGACCGCTGGGTGGATTTTTAAGTTACATTCACACCCGGGTAGCCCTCGTGATGGGCTATCCCAAGGTAGAAGTCCGGTAGCTACATGTCCAACCCCCGATGAGTTATCGTTTGTTACAAGTTTGTTTACATAGCAAATCCATGTAACCTCGCACCATATCTCACGGCTAAAAGCGGGTAGTGCTGCCACGATCACTTCGAGTCCGTGTTTAAAAATACTTTAAAATAGTAAATCGTGTTCTGTTTACAACCGATGTTATCTAAAAATGTGCTTAAACATCTAAAGCTCTAGTGACATTATTGGTGAAATAACTGTGACGCGTTAAATCTTAAAAAAAAAAAACGCCTCAAAAACTATCATCGTCAACCTTCATAAACGGTTGCCCAAAACTTAAAATTGTGACTAAAAAGACCAAATAAAACAAGCAACGAACATAAAAGTGGCCAGTGACAGTGATAAAACAACCTTAGTTAAATAAAACAATCAATACAAAAACAAAAGTGAAGTGTCATAGTGTGGCAAAAATTTTTTCTTAATTTGTCACAGTAACGCACTTCAAATTCAAATCTTGTACGAAGAAGTAAGCAGTAGACATATATTAAACAAATGCAAGAATCTGACAATAAGGTAAAGACAATGTGGAATATAATTAACACAAAAACAGGGAAGGCAAAAATAAATAGACGTGAAAATATATCACTGAAGATAGAAAATGAAGAAGTAAAATGCCCATTAAATTTATCAAACAGATTTAACGAATTCTTTGCGACGGTAGGGCAAAATCCAACAACTAACTCGACCAATAACATTGGAAAACCCGTGGTCAACCCCTCTACTTGTTCAATGTATTTACGCCCGGTGGACCAAAAAGAGATAGTTAATATAATAAGGTCAACTAAAAACAAACATAGCTGCGGTATCGATGACATTCCACCAATATTATTAAAACAATGCGCAATAGAACTCTCCATTCCTTTAATGTTTTTGATCAATCAAAGCTTCCAAGACGGCCAATTTCCAGACGCACTTAAAGTAGCTTTAGTAAAACCAATACATAAAAAAGGTGACAAGCATATCCCAAGCAACTATAGACCCATAGCACTGCTACCAACCTTTTCCAAAATATTTGAAAAAGCTATGTGCAATCAGCTTTATATGTTCTTGGAAAAGTTTAATATTCTTGACGACGCACAAAATGGATTTAGAAAATGTAGATCAACAACATTAGCAGTATATAAATATGTTCAACAAGCTCTACAACATATAAACGACAAACAATACGTAATTGGGCTACTACTAGACATGACAAAAGCATACGACAAGGTCCTTTATGACATTTTACTTACAAAATTATATGGTTGCGGCGTACGTGGACCAGCATATTCGTGGTTCAAATCATATTTACATAATAGGACACAAATAGTACAAATTGAAAATTACGACCATGGAAAACATGAGATCAAAAACATTAGATCACAAGAAAAACAAATTACTTGCTCAATCCCACAAGGAAGTGTATTAGGATGCCCACTGTTTTTAATCTATACTAATGACCTTCCTAAAATATTAGACAAAGAAAACGTTTTACCCGTATTATTTGCAGACGATATTTCAATATTAATTAAGTGTGAAAATATAAATAACCCTAGTCTACAAATACAAGACACCCTCCAGACTGTAGATACTTGGCTCCAGATCCACAACTTGGAAATTAATAATAATAAAACTAAAATAATACAATTCAGATCATACAAAAAACCACCACTCAATCTAATAACAACATTTAGAAACACTAAAATAGAAGAAGTTAATACATTTAGCCTACTTGGTATAAATATTGACACACATATTAACTGGAAATCACACATCGAACATATAAAAACAAAGCTATCAAGATTCTCTTACGCTCTTCTTCAAATTAAACAAAGCACTAACACACAAACAGCTATGGCTGCTTACTACGCATACGCATACTCATGGCTGCGATATGGCATCATGCTATGGGGAAATAGTGTTAACGTTAATGATCTATTCATAATGCAAAAGAAGTGTATAAGAATTCTAGCCCAAATAGATAGCACGGAGAGCTGCAAACCATACTTTATAAAATATCTGATCCTAACTCTCCCGTCAATATACATACTTGACATTTGCGTGTTTGTTTTTAAAAATATCGATAAGTTCACTAAAGTAGAAGATACGCACAACGTCAACACACGCCACAAAAAGAGGTTATGCGCTCCATCCTCAAGAATTAAAATGTTAAGTGATAGCCCATATTATATGGCAATAAAAATATATAATAAGTTGCCCAACACGTTTAAAACTGAAAAATCAGTAACAATATTCCAAAAAAGGCTAAAATTATACCTTATCCAAAAATGCTTCTACTCAGTGAAAGAATATTTAGAGTCCAGCTTAAAATAAAGATTTTATCTTTAGTGGCGATCTGACCTATACAAACAATCAAATTTACTCTATCCTATTTAACTTCATACGAAATTATAATTTGTACTACCTGAAAAGGATGACATTGATATTGCTTTATAATTGTATTAAATTCATTATTATTGACATTGAATTTTGACATAACTATATTTTTATCAATTTAATTATATTAATGTAAAATATTATAATTCAGTAATGATAATGTTGATAATGTTTAATGCATGCTAATTTAGAATGATAAGCGCAGCACAATGATAATTGCAATGCTTGTAAAAGGCTGCTAAGTCATAAGTACTAACACAATATAACACCAATATGATACACTTAGTTCGCAATAAACGTTTTGACTTTGACTTTGACTTTGACTTTATCAGGTCGCTTAACTCCTCAACCACCAGAGCTAAGCTCCTTCCGGAAGTGTGGTTGGGTAGCTGGAAAACTAGGCTGTCTGACGGCGGTACCCTGATGGGTGTACCACCAGCCTTTCCGCAGCTTAAGGTGCCGGGAAGCGGCCGAATACTAAATTTTACGTCGTCTCACATCTCTAATGTGTCTGTGTGCGTTACATACCCCTATATACTAGCTCTGTGTCATGACTGAGTGTAGGCGCCTGCCTGAGGGTCCACGAAGGTAATGCTTCAGACAGCATATCTATAGCTGACCAGGCACCAAATGTCCCTGGACGCAGTGACACATCGGCAGCCGCATAGAAACGTCCATGCCGGCACACACAGACACATCCTCTCAAGTAAGTGACGCCCATGTACTAGAATTACATAGGTGCTGTCTATTTATAGGGCCTAGACAAAATTCTAGGTCACCTAGAAGCGCTAAAACGGCTTGTAACGAATTTTCCAAACACTTACTTGAGTAAAATGTATGTGTATTTCCCTTTTTAGAGTAAAAATGCATTAAGACTGGCCATGTACTGCTATTATGTATAATTTTACAGTCATGGCATCCAGCCATCCTATCTAGAACACCTAGATGGTGTTTCCTAACAAAACAATTATGTGTAAGGAAGCAATCTGATTGGTTGGTGAATAGAATACCTATAGCACCACCTGATACCCTGCTCAAAACGGGGGGTCTAAAATAAGTAAACAAAATATTTTTATTTCCTTAAACCTATACATTTATCATATAACTAAGGTACCTTATGTATAATTATAACACATAAGCGCTATATTCACACTATAAACTATGTAAAAGCCCCCAAAACATGAGTTTAAAGTTATCAAAATTCTACAAAAACTGGTTTTAGTATAAATATAAGGTGCCGCCCTCTTACAGGTCATTGTGAACTAAACGCTCGTTGATGATGGCTGTGTTTTACGGAGTTAAATACTTGTTTCTTTCCGTAATAACACAATCAGTATGCATATTAAAGCTTCTAATTTATTGTTATTAGACTATATAATTCTATTACCTACTGATAGACACATAAAATATAATTTTAGTGTCTCAAAAACATGAGCAAAAATTAGTTACGAGCTTTACTATAAAAGGTTTTTTCACCTACCGACATCGCTTAGTATGCGATGGCGCTCTGGGGTGAGCAGACGTGTGTCTGTCAATACTATTTATTTTTTACATATGACTACCTATGTAAATGGTGACGTATCGTCGCGAACACAATGTATAGTGAATAATTGGTAAAAGAATTTTCAATATCAGATAAATGATAAATGCTTTTTGAGTTTATCCATTACAAACAAATTAACAAACAAAGAATCAATCAAATCTCAATCTTTATAGTATTAGAGTAAGAGTAATTGTTTTATTTTACTATTGTTTTCCTATTTACAACAGATGAAGGGATTTGTGAGTTTTGTTAAAACTGCTTTGTTTGTTATGTTAATCTACCCTTATTTAAATTATTTTACTATGACGTCAAGTTCCTTCGATATATGAATGTCGTAATATTAACTACTACTTACTGTTAATTTAGTTAAGTTTCTCTTTAAGTGAACTGTAATTTGTTCTTTGAGAAAATAAATATCTTTAAACCGAAATCAAATATTTTATCATTGACTACATTTTTTAGTGACGACAAGATCATTCGCGTTGGTGGCCGATTAGGTTCATCTGACTATGACTACAATAAAAAACACCCTGTTCTACTGCATGCTTCGCATCATTTTACCAAATTGATTTTCGAGTTCGAACATAAACGCGGACTACATGCTGGTCCACAATTGTTATTGGCCGTTGTTAGGGAATACGTTTGGCCGATTAACGGTAGTTTTTTTTTTTCATAACTGCCCCAAGTGCAGACGTTTGCAGGGTAAGACTATTGCGCCAATAATGGGACATTTGCCCTCACAACGCGTCATGCCAAATTTTACATTTCACACAGTGGGAATTGATTTCGCTGGGCCATGCCTTATTGTAAACAGAAAGGGACGTGGTGTTTCGCTAGTCAAGTGCTATCTTTGTTTTTTTATATGCCTTCGATATTAAATTTGTTACCTCGAAGCCGTGAGCGATCTATCAAAGGACGCTTTCGTTATGACATTCAGACGGTTTGTGTCACGAAGAGGCAGGCCAGCGGAGGTATTCTGCGACATTGGACGAAACTTTGTCGCAGGAGCTAAAGAACTTTATCTGATTTTGAAGTTACGGAAGGCATTCAATTTTAATTTGCACCAGCTTACGCTACTCATTTTGGCGGTATTTTTGAGGCCGGTATTCGTTCAGCAAAATTTCATGTTAGGCGAGTAATGGGTAACTCCCATTTAAGTTTTGAAGAACTGCAAACTCTCTTCGCTCAGATAGAAGCTGTTTTAAATAGTAGACCTCTCTGTCCCTTATCCGCCTTTCCTGACGATTTCCATTGCCTTACTCCTGGGCACTTTCTCATTGGTCAGGCTCTAACCGCGCTGCCTGAACCATCTCTAGAGGATTGCCGCTTAATCAACTTGCAGCGCTATGTCAGGCTGCAGCAAATATACCAACATTTCTGGCGGCGCTGGCATCGCGAGTATATCTCCGAGTTGCAACTTCGCCGTAAATGGAAGACCAACACTGACGTAGTCAAAATTGGGGACATGGTCCTGCTGAAGGAAGATGGCGTCCCACCCCTATGTTGGAGGCTAGGACGCATTGTGCTGCTTTTCCCTGGATCAGATGGTGTTTCAAGAGTGGCCGACATAAACACGAAGAGAGGAACTATAAGGCGAGCTCTGGTTCGCATCTGCCCTTTACCAACTGAAGAGGAACTACTTAAGGGTTGAAACTCTTAAGTGTTTCAACGGGGGGAGGATGTTTACGCCTGTTTTTAATATAAAAACTCTCAGTGCGCGTCGTAATTGCCAATCCAAATGGCCAGGCGCGTTACGTTTGTTTCACTTGTACCGTCACAACTTATTATTTTTTTTCTTCTATAGTGGGTGCAAAAACCATCACCATGCTTTTTGTACGCTTTGCATTATAATATTGTAAAATATATGTCGCCGCGTAGGCGTGAATTTGCTAATTTATTATCCTAATTAATCATTTTAAGTGTCAATGTCTATTTAAGTTGGGTTTTGAGTTCAGCGCCATCTATTGGCTCACTGTGGAATCAGTTATTAATCTGTTCGAATGATCATTGTTATGCTAATTTCAATGTTTAATTAATACGACATGTTTAAATAAAACAGGAACACTTATTGTAGGACTTTTGGATTTGTTCTCATTTTAACTATTGCACATTGATTATGATTATGATTACATTTGACGAAGTAAATGTGTTTGATTATGTTAATCTTATTAAGTTGTCAAACAATGGCGGATGTTATAATTTCTATGACCAATAACCAGATTTAATAATTTAATACGAGAACTAAACAAATTTGAGTAAATGATTAAATACTAAAAAGTCATAAGACTATTTTACACAGCTATGTAATAATGAGAAACTTTCTAATTAGTAAGATTATCAGATCACCGGAAACTTGAATAGTTTTGTTATTAGATGACTATTTCAATAATAAACTACAAACAACTTTGAAGTTGTGAGTATTGGGGTTGTTTAATGTTAAAATAATTAACTGATCAGCATTTTAGTATTGATTGCTAGCTTTACTCAACTATCCAAGTAAATAATGTCTAAACAAAAACAATATGGAAGTCCCGCCCACTTAGAACGCGGATCGCGCGGACTGTGTGTGAAAATAACTGATTAATAAATGTAATTGAATAGATGTTTGAAAACCTAATAAACATGTAACGTTAATTGTCTTAAAGTGATTGTGTAATCTATAAAAACATTTAAAAGAGTATCCTGCAGTTTCTGGCTAGATCTTCTCCAGCGATCGACGAAGGTTTTGCGATCTAGCAAGCCACATGATGTGGTTTTAGCTTCAAGTTCATTTGAAAACTCAAAGTGCCTGTAACTAAGTCAATTAAACACTCTTGAGTTTCAATCCAGTGTTGTGTGTTATTGAAGTTCACCCGTTCCTATGCGAGTGCACTGACCAGCTCTGCACCCTGCTTTGCCCGGCTCTGCATCCGGGCTTTACCCGCTCTGCACCTGGCTCTGCAGCCCGGAATCTCTCTTGCGGGTGGGGGTGGCCGCGGCTCGGGGGCGGGCTGGGGCCCACGAGGAGGACGACTTGTCGTTGCCGGCCCTCCTTTGACGTGGGATGGTCGGCAGGGACAAGTCAGTGGTAGGAGGAGGCGGCGGAGCGTCGGTCTCGACGCTTCGCCGCACACGCGGAGGGCGGCATCTGGCCTTCGCGGATTCTGGCCAGATGCTGCATAGGAGGGGACCGTTAGGTCCAGCGCGGTGGGGGGTACGGCGCGGCACACCGTCTAGGTGTGCCCAGCGGGGGCGTAGCTGCGCCGTGCCCTGAGGAGGAGGATGACAGGCAGGTCCTCTCGCTTCCCGGTGTGGTGTATTCCATGCTGGGGAGCGGGGAGGCCTGGGCGGCGGTTGCCTCCTTTTGCGAGGACGCCATGTCGCAAAAGGAGGCAGCGGTGGGGGTGGGAGAGGGCGGTTGTAAGATCGCCTGCGCCCACCCCCTGGAGGTGGCCCGCCATTATGGTGGGCAGTCGTCGGCGGAGGACTGGGCGTAAAGGCTGTGCCGGTTTCCCAGTCCTCCTCCATAAAGACGATGCGGGCGTGCGCTGGTTTATTTTAGTGGGTATACCAGGCTTGCCCGGGGAGTCCCACATAGCCCGTCCATTCCCCCGATGGGCGGGTATGCGTAATGCATTTTTTTCCAGCGTTATCAAAAAAAAAAAAAAAAGGTAAGGTTAGCGTCGGAAGAAGGCAGAGCCTTCTACGAAGGAAGGGTGGACGATTCGGACTCCGACAGCGAGTTCGTTGCGTCGAACGCTAGCGCGAAGGTGACCGAGTACTCTCGGTCACGATCGCGATCGCGGAAGCGATACTTCCTGATGGAAGTGTCGGATGGCTCCTCGGGCTCGGGTTCGGCAAAGGAGCCTTCGAGGAGGGCTAAGGCCAAAAAGGTGACGGCGGATACCCACGACGTGGGTCTGGAAGACGCCCAACGCCAGTTGGACCTAGCTCGGCGGGAGCAGTACCAGCAGGACCTGGAGGAGCAGGTTGCTGCCAAGGAGCGGCAGGCGCGCCTTGCTCGTGCCAAGTCCGGGTACGGCGCGTCTGTCGTTCTGTACGCGGACCACTCCCTACTGGAGCTGGAGCGGTTGGCTGTGGAGGACCAGGACGGGATCGTGGAGGTCGCTTCGAAGTCCTCCAAGTTAAAGGATACCTTCCAGAAGGCCCTTAAATGCCGGGCCGCGAGCATGCGAGGCATCATTGCGGAGCTTGTGCAGAGGCAGGCGACTGACGAGACGCGGCAACTGCAGGCGAGGGTTGATCGCCTGCAGACGGAGGTCAGCCAGCTTCATCAGAAGCTGGCCGAGGCCACGACCCGGCCAACCCAGGCTGAGCCGAGACCTGCGGCAGAGGGCCCCTCCTCCTCCTCCAGCCTTGAGGATATCATCCGCAAGGTTGTGATGGAGGAGAGGGCCTTCACGAGGGCCTGCCTAGCAGGCATAGAGGACCGGCTCCTGCCGGAGAAAAGCCTCCGACCACCGCTTGCGGCGTACAAGAGGCGAAGTGAGCCGGGGCCGACCTCACAGAGGTCAGAAGAGGACCCTCTCCTGCCTGCCACCACCCCGACCAACCAGCAGGGCTGGACGAAGGTGGTCGGCAAGGGGAAAGGAAAGGGCAAGAAGACGGCAGCTGTCGTCCCTGCCGTACCCGCCACCACCCCTCCCAGCCAGTCGCAGTCGACTGGCAAGGGAAAGGAGAACGGAAAGGGGAAAACCTCCCCCCCAGCCGTCTCCGCCACCACCCCTCCCAGCCAGTCACAGGCCACTGACAAGGGACAGGGAAAGGGGAAGAGCTCACCCCCAGCCGGCAAGAGGAACCTAGTTCCTCCCAAGACCGCAGCCGTCGTGGTGACGCTCACCGCGGAGGCTGTGGAGCGGGGGGAGACATACGCGTCCGTTATGATGCGGGCGCGTGCCAACGCCGATCCCACAAAACTGGGGATCGGCAAGGTCTCCTGTCGCCGGACACAGGCTGGGGTTCGGCTCTTTGAGTTCCCGGGGGCCGAAGGTGGCAAAAATGCGGACCTCTTCGCAGCGAAGCTGCAAGTGGTCATCGCAGATGCGGCCAAGGTGGCCAGGCCGGTGAAGACCGCGGCCATCGAGGTGACCGACTTGAATGACTCGGTCACCAAGGAGGAGGTGGTGGCGGCGGTCGCTGCTGTAGGGGGCTGTGGCGTCGCAGCGGTACGAGCCCGGGACATCAGGCCCGGCCGCGGCGGCATGGGCACCATCCGCATGGAGTGCCCAGTCGCCGCTGCCAAAGCCGTCCTTGATAAAGGACGGCTCAACGTGGGCTTTAGCTCGGGTGCGGTCCGGGCGCTTGTGGCACAGCCCTTGCGGTGCTACAAGTGCTTCGGAGTCGGGCACACCCGGCCCCTCTGTCCGTCCACCGTGGACCGGACAGAGAGCTGCTACCGCTGCGGCAAGGAGGGCCCACAAATCCGCAACGTGCGAGGCCGCCAAGCCGCACTGCGCTGTCTGTGCAGCTGTTGGCCGCCCGGCAGGGCACGTGATGCAGGGGAGGATGTGCAATCCTCCCCCCAAGAAGGGAATAGCACAGGCGCCGAGAAGGCCTGCCGCTACCTCCGCCGTGGCGGAAGATGGCCTTCCGGCTGCTGCCGGCCTGGCTGAGGAGGAGGGGGGTGCGATGTCCGATTAATGCCAGTCGAACATCGCATCCTCCAGGCGAACACCAACCACTGCAGAGCGGCTCAGGATCTGCTGATCCAGACCGTGGCTGAGTGGTTGGTGGACGTGGCGGTGGTTGCCGAGCCTTACTCGGTCCCCAGTACCTGGCTGGGCGACCGGGACGGCTTGGTGGCGTTGGTGGCGCGGTCCTCCACGGACTCCCCTCCCCTCTCGCTTTTAGAGAGGGGACCGGGATACGTGGCCGCCGCGTGGGGGGGGGACACGGCCCTGGTCGGGGTCTATTTCTCTCCAAACCGCCCTCTAAGGGATTTCGAGGACTTCCTCGAAATCCTAACGGCAGTCGCCGGGAGGGCGGCACCACGCCAGGTCACCATATTGGGCGACCTGAACGCCAAGTCGGAGGCTTGGGGCAACCCGGCTGCCTCCTGCAACGTCCGGGGACGCGCCGTCGAATTTTGGGCGGCCTCGTGCGGCGTGTCCCTCCTCAACAGGGGGGCGGTCCACACGTGTGTGCGGCAACGGGGAGGATCGATGGTAGACGTCTCGTTTGCCACCCCTGCCCTGGCCGCCCGCGTTGTGAACTGGCGGGTGGAGACGGTGGAGACTTTGTCGGACCACCGATACGTGCGGTTCGACATCTCCACCGGCCCCCGGGGGGGGACGGGCCGCGCTGGCCAATCTCCCTTCCCGCGGTGGGCTCTCACCCGCCTGGACCGGGAGGCAGCCAAGGAGGCAGCCTTTCTCCAGGACTGGCTCTCACCCCCTGTCGAGCCGGTCCTGGACGTGGACCGCGTGGCGGTCCAGCTCAGGGCGTCCCTGACCGAGGTGTGCGCCGTGTACTGGTGGTCGGAGGAGCTGGCGGGGCTACGGGCCACCTGCGTGGCGGCCAGGAGGGCCTACACGCGGAGTCGGCGGCGCACTACCCGGTCTCAGGCCGGGGAGGACCGCCTCTACGCCTCTTATCTAGAGGCAAAGACGGTCCTCAAGGCGGCTATGTGCGCCGCCAAGGACTCGGCGAGGGCCGAGATGCTGGAGGGCCTCGACAGGGATCCGTTTGGGAGGCCATATAAGGCGGCGCGGAACCAACTGCGCCCCTTTGGTCCCCCAGTCACGGAGACCCTGGAACCGGCGTTGCTGGATGGGGTGGTTCGGTCACTGTTTCCGCGCGGGACCGACTTCACCCCACCAACGATGAACCCCCCACTGGGGGGGGGTGGTAGCTTCGCCGGAGGAGGTCCCTCCAGTAACGGCGGAGGAACTTCGCGCGGGGGTTCTGTCCCTCCGCGCGAAGAAGACGGCCCCTGGACCAGATGGCGTCCCCGCAAGGGTGGTGGCAATCGCGGCGTCCCTCATGGAGGAAAGGTTTCGGGACCTCTTCAGCGCGTGTCTGACGGCTGGGAGGATCCCGAAACTGTGGAAGGAGGGGCAGTTGTGCCTCCTCCGGAAGGAGGGACGCCCGGTGGACTCCCCCTCGGCATACCGGCCCATCGTTCTGCTCGATGAGGTCGGTAAATTGTTCGAGGGGATCATCGCCACCCGGCTAAATAGCCTGTTGCGGGAGGTAGGGCCTGACCTGTCGGACGCCCAATTCGGTTTTCGCCGAGGGCGTTCGACGGTCGACGCGTTGGCCCTACTCAGGGGCCACGTGCAGGAGGCGGTCGAGTCGGGGGACGGAGTGTTGGCGGTGTCGTTCGACATTGCCAACGCCTTCAACTCCGTGCCCCACTCGACCATATTGGAGGCACTCCGGTACCACGGAGTGCCTCCATATCTGCGGGCGATCCTGGCCAGCTACCTGGAGGACAGAGAGGTCCTCCTGGTGGACAAGACGGCCAGGATCAGGCGCTACGGAGCGGAGTGCGGTGTTCCGCAGGGAGCGGTGCTAGGGCCCCCCTTGTGGAACATCGCATTCGACTGGCTCCTGCGGGGCACCCTCCCCCAGGGCACGAGGGTCATCTGTTACGCGGATGACTCTCTCCTCGTTGCCCGGGGGAGGGACTTTGGGGTGGCGGCCTGTTTGGCCTCGGCTGGCGGATCCTTGGTGGCAAGTAGGATCCGCCAGCTTGGATTGAGGGTAGCGCTGAACAAGACCGAGGCCGTGTTCTTTCACGGGCCTCGGCAGCGCTGCCCTCCGAACGCCCACATCGTCGTGGAGGGCGTCCGGATAGGGGTGGGGGCCCAGATGAAATATCTGGGCCTAGTGCTGGACAGCTCCGCAGGCGAAGAAGGGGTGGGAGAAGGCGGTTGTACGATCGTCTCCTCCCACCACCTGGTGGTGACTAGCGGGCGACAGGCGCGGGGGCGCCTTCGCTCGCATTGCACTAGTCACCACCCCGTCGGGCGGGAATGGCCGAGCACGTGGTCATTCCCGGGCCCCTCCACTAAGGGAGGGGCGTGAAGGCCCCGCTGTAAAGGCGGGCGGTCGTCGGCGGAGGACTGGGCGTAAAGGCTGTGCCAGTTTCCCAGTCCTCCTCCAAACAGACGTTGCGGGAGTGCCGCTGGGTTATTTTAGTGGGTATACCGGAACATTCCGGGGAGTCCCACATACCCCGTCCCCATTCCCCCAAGGGGCGGGTATGCGTAATGCATTAAGTTTAGGTTGGGGGCTCCCCTCACAGTTCTTACGTCCACGTCGTAGCCCCTGGAAACGTCCCAGTCCTGACCACCGTAACGGAGTGGCAGGCTGGGTACGGCCAAAGAGAACTGTGCATCGTAGCGAATCTGACTGTCTGAGTGTTACGAATTGCGGTGTATTTTATTTTATTTTATTATGTCTCAGCGACCTGCGCGGGACACCCGCGGGCGTTTTTTAAAACCCAAAGGCCCTTCTAAGGGCCAACCGAAGGAACGCGAAGTCTACGGCCTGGGGCAACCCGGCCGCATCTTGCAACGTCCGGGGACGCGCCGCCGGATTATGGGCGGCTTCGTGCGGTGTGTCTCTCCTAAACAGGGGGGATGTTCACACGTGTGTGCGGCAGCGGGGAGGGTCAGTGGTTGACGTTTCGTTTGCCACCCCCGTGCTGGCCGCCCGCGTTGTGAACTGGCGGGTTGAGATGGTGGAGACCATGTCGGACCACCGTTATGTGCGGTTCGACATCTCCACCCGGGGCCCGCGGGAGGGAACAGCCCGCTCGGGCCAATCTCCCTTCCCGCGGTGGGCTCTCACCCGCCTGGACCGGGAGGCAGCTCAGGAGGCGGCGTTCCTCCAAGACTGGCTCTAACCCCCTGTGGAGGCCCTGGACGTTGACGCCGCAGCAGTCCAGCTCCGTGGCTCCCTGACCGAGGTGTGCAACTCCAGCATGCCTCGGTCACGACGTCCGCCTCCCCGTTGCGCCGTCTATTGGCGGACGGTGGAGTTGGCGGGGCTTCGGGCCGCCTGCGTGGCGGCCAGGAGGGAATACACGCGGTGCCGGCGGCGCACAACCCGATCTCAGGCCAGGGAGGACCGCCTCTACGCCTCGTACCTAGAGGCAAAGACGGTCCTCAAGTCGGCAATGTGCGCCGCCAAAGACTCGGCAAGGGCCGAGATGCTGGAGGGTCTCGACAGGGATCCATACGGGAGACCGTATAAGCTGGCGCGGAGCCAGCTGCGGCCCTATGGTCCCCCTCTGTCGGAGACCCTCGAGCCGGCGTTGCTGGATGGGGTGGTCCGGTCCCTGTTTCCGCGCAGGGCCAACTTCACCCCTCCAGTGATGGACCCCCCGCAGGAGGCAGCTTCGCCGGAGGAGGAGATTCCCCCGGTGACGCTGGATGAAGTCCAAGAGGGGATTCTTCGCCTCCGCGCGAAGAAGACAGCCCCTGGGCCTGACGGCGTCCCTGCACGGGTGGTGGCAATCGCTGCCTCTCAGATGCAGGACAGGTTTCGGGACCTCTTCAGCGCGTGCTTTGCGGCTGGGAGGTTCCCGAAACTGTGGAGGGAGGGGCAGCTTTGCCTCCTCCGAAAGGAGGGACGCCCGGCGGACTCCCCCTCGGCATACCGGCCCATCGTTCTGCTCGATGAGGTCGGAAAAATGTTCGAGGGGATCGTCGCCGAAAGGCTGAATAGCCTGTTGCGGGGGGTGGGGCCAGACCTGTCGGACGCCCAGTTCGGGTTTCGACAAGGGCGTTCGACGGTCGACGCCTTGGCCCTGTTGAAGGGCCAAGTGCAGGAGGCGGTGGAGTCGGGGGGCGGGGTGTTGGCGGTGTCATTCGACATCGCCAACGCTTTCAACTCCGTGCCCCACTCGACGATATTGGAGGCGCTCCGAAACCACGGAGTGCCCCAATATCTGCGGTTGATCCTGGCCAGCTACCTGGAGGACAGAGAGGTCCTCCTGGTGGACAAGACGAGTTTGAAAAATGGTTTGACAGTTCTAGAACTGTCAAAGTCAAATTTCAACCCGGTATAACTACCCCCCCAACAGTCGCAGAACGCTCGAGTTTGGACTTGTCCGGCTTGGTTCGTCCCGCTCCGTCGTGCAAATTGGTTTTCCTGAAACCAAATGGATCAGGTAGGGGTGGTCTCCCCAAACACCACTGTGAAAGCGGCAAGTCTCTGCGACTACCGGATCCGGAGCTATGCCAGGCCAAAGTTCCCGAAAAAGTGGGGGTAACTGTCAAATGACGACTTTGGTCTGGTAAAAAAAAAAAAAAAAAAAGGTTAGGTTAGGTTAGGTTGGGGTGGGAAACCCCCCCACAGTGCTTACGTCCCCGTCGTGTTCCCCGGAAACGTCCCAGTCCTGACCACCGTAACGGAGTGGCAGGCTGGGTACGGCCAAAGTGCACTGTGCGATCGTTGCGAATTTTATCTGTCTTGTCGTGAACGATACCTGCGGAGAATTTTATTTTAATTTTTATGATGTCTTCATCAAAACCCCCGCGGGATGCCCTCGGGCATTTTGTGAAAAAAGGCCCTTCTCAGGGCCAACCCAAAGGCCCTTCTCAGGGCCAACCCAAAGGCCCTTCTCAGGGCCACCGCGACGCTTCAGCGTCGGAAGAAGGCAGAGCCTTCTACGAAGGAAGGGTGGACGAGTCGGACTCCGAGAGCGAGTTCGTTGCGTCGAACTCTAGCGCGAAGGTGACCGAGTACTCTCGGTCACGATCGCGATCGCGGAAGCGATACTTCCTGAAGGAAGTGTCGGATGGCTCCTCGGGCTCAGGTTCGGCGAAGGAGCCTTCGAGGAGGGCTAAGGCCAAGAAGGTGACGGCGGATACCCACGACGTGGGTCTGGAAGACGCCCAACGCCAGTTGGACCTAGCCCGGCGGGAGCAGTACCAGCAGGACCTGGAGGAGCAGGTTGCTGCCAAGGAGCGGCAGGCGCGCCTTGCTCGTGCCAAGTCCGGGTACGGCGCGTCTGTCGTCCTGTACGCGGACCACTCCCTTCTGGAACTGGAGCGGTTGGCTGTGGAGGACCAGGACGGGATCGTGGAGGTCGCTTCGAAGTCCTCTAAGTTAAAGGGTACCTTCCAGAAGGCCCTTAAATGCCGGGCCGCGAGCATGCGCGGCATCATTGCGGAGCTCGTGCAGAGGCAGGCGACCGACGAGACGCGGCAACTGCAGGCGAGGTGTGATCGCCTGCAGACGGAGGTCAGCCAGCTTCATCAGAAGCTGGCCGAGGCCACGGCCCGGCCAACCCAGGCTGAGCCGAGACCTGCGGCAGAGGGCCCCTCCTCCTCCTCCAGCCTTGAGGATATCATCCGCAAGGTTGTGATGGAGGAGAGGGCCTTCACGAGGGCCTGCCTAGCAGGCATAGAGGACCGGCTCCTGCCGGAGAAAAGCCTCCGACCACCGCTTGCGGCAGACAAGAGGCGCAGTGAGCCAGGGCCGACCTCACAGAGGTCAGAAGAGGACCCTCTCCTTCCTGCCACCACCCCGACCAACCAGCAGGGCTGGACGAAGGTGGTCGGCAAGGGGAAAGGAAAGGGCAAGAAGACGGCAGCTGTCGTCCCTGCCGTACCCGCCACCACCCCTCCCGGCCAGTCGCAGTCGACTGGCAAAGGAAAGGGGAAGGGAAAGGGGAAAACCTCCTCCCCAGCCGTCTCCGCCACCACCCCTCCCAGCCAGTCGCAGGCGACCGACAAGGGACAGGGAAAGGGGAAGAGCTCACCCCCAGCCGGCAAAAGGAACCTAGTTCCTCCCAAGACCGCAGCCGTCGTGGTGACGCTCACCGCGGAGGCTGTGGAGCGGGGGGAGACATACGCGTCCGTTATGATGCGGGCGCGTGCCAACGCCGATCCCACAAAACTGGGGATCGGCAAGGTCTCCTGTCGCCGGACACAGGCTGGGGCTCGGCTCTTTGAGTTCCCGGGGGCCGAAGGTGGCAAAAATGCGGACCTCTTCGCAGCTAAGCTGCAAGAGGTCATCGCAGATGCGGCCAAGGTGGCCAGGCCGGTGAAGACCGCGGCCATCGAGGTGACTGACTTGGATGACTCGGTCACCAAGGAGGAGGTGGTGGCGGCGGTCGCAGCTGTAGGGGGCTGTGGCGTCGCAGCGGTACGAGCCCGGGACATCAGGTCCGGCCGCGGCGGCATGGGCACCATCCGCATGGAGTGCCCAGTCGCCGCTGCCAAAGCCGTCCTTGATAAAGGACGGCTCAACGTGGGCTTCAGCTCGGGTGCGGTCCGGGCACTTGTGGCGCAGCCCTTGCGGTGCTACAAGTGCTTCGGAGTTGGGCACACCCGGCCCCTCTGTCCGTCCACCGTGCCTCCTCTATAGAGGCACTTTCGTCGCCACGGTAACGTATGCTGCTGCTTGTTGGTACAAACGAGCGACACTCCACGTTGTTCGCAGCGCGCTGCTCCGGTGCCAGAGACCAAGCCTGATTCTGCTGACGAAGGCGTACAGGTCTACCAGTACGGCTGCGCTGGCAGTCTTGGGTGGTGTTCTCCCGGCTGACCTGGAGGTGATCCGTGTTGGGAGGTTTGATGAGCAGCGCCAGGCCGCGGCCGAAGCACAGGTCGAACTAGAGGTGCGCAGGCGGGAGCTTGCCCGACGTAAGCGAGTGATCTGGAATGAGACGATGGATACGTGGCAAGAAAGATGGATGAATGAGGGGAAAGGAAGGGAACTGTACCGTTTCTTCCCGGACGTGGCTACTCGGCTCAAGTACACCTGGGTCGAGCCCGATTATCAGGTCTCCCAGATTCTCACGGGACATGGGTGTTTTAGGAAAAGGCTGAATGATATGAAGTTGTGTGAGGATAGTATGTGTTACTGCGGTATGGAAGAGGAAGACCTGCACCATGCGCTGTGGGTCTGCCCCCTGTATGAGGAGGCAAGGTGCGAGATGATGGACGGGATCAGCTGCATGGAGATCGGTGCGGTTTACTACCCGGATCTCGTTGGCTCACCGGCGAACTTTGCAAGGCTGCGGGATTTCGCGCATAAATGGCATGCCGCCCGGAGCGCACTGGAACGTCAAGAGAAAGAAGACAGAACACAAGCGCAAGAACAAGGAACAAGGACACAAGCGCAAGAAGAAGGAGGAACAAATTTAGGGACGCACGAAGGGTACGACGGCGAAGACAACGACGAAGTATCAACACTTTTGTAGTGTGATCGTTTCACCAGCCCAATTTTGGGAGAAGGTTGAAGGGACACACGTGGCTAATTTGTAAGGGATCAAGAAGCGCCTGCGGACCGTAAAAATAAGATTGCCAAGGGTGCTATGTCCGCAGCCGCCCCACGATTCGGCCCGTATAACATATGTTGGTCGGGCCATGGGAAGGTGGAGGGCGTGTCCGTCCACCGTGGACCGGACAGAGAGCTGCTACCGCTGCGGCAAGGAGGGCCACAAGTCCGCCTCGTGCGAGGCCGCCAAGCCGCACTGCGCAGTCTGTGCCGCCGCTGGCCGCCCGGCAGGGCACATGATGCAGGGGAGGATGTGCAATCCTCCCCCCAAGAAGGGAAGAGCACAGGCGCCGAGAAAGCCTGCCGCTACCGCCGCCGTAGCGGCAGATGGGCTTTCGGCTGCTGCTGGCCTGGCTGAGGAGGAGGGGGGTGCGATGTCCGATTAATGCCAGTCGAACATCGCATCCTCCAGGCGAACACCAACCACTGCAGAGCGGCTCAGGATCTACTGATCCAGACCGTGGCTGAGTGGTTGGTGGACGTGGCGGTGGTTGCCGAGCCTTACTCGGTCCCCAGTACCTGGCTGGGCGACCGGGACGGCTTGGTCGCGTTGGTGGCGCGGTCCTCCACGGACTCCCCTCCCCTCTCGCTTTTAGAGAGGGGACCGGGATACGTGGCCGCCGCGTGGGGGGGGATACGGCCCTGGTCGGGGTCTATTTCTCCCCAAACCGCCCTCTAAGGGATTTCGAGGACTTCCTCGAGATCCTTACGGCAGTCGCCGGGAGGGCGGCACCACGCCAGGTCGCCATATTGGGCGACCTTAACGCCAAGTCGGAGGCTTGGGGCAACCCGGCTGCCTCCTGCAACGTCCGGGGACGCGCCGTCGAATTCTGGGCGGCCTCGTGCGGCGTGTCCCTCCTCAACAGGGGGGCGGTCCACACGTGTGTGCGGCAACGGGGAGGATCGGTGGTAGACGTCTCGTTTGCCACCCCTGCCCTGGCCGCCCGCGTTGTGAACTGGCGGGTGGAGACGGTGGAGACTTTGTCGGACCACCGATACGTGCGGTTCGACATCTCCACCGGCCCCCGGGGGGGGACGGGCCGCGCTGGCCAATCTCCCTTCCCGCGGTGGGCTCTCACCCGCCTGGACCGGGAGGCAGCCAAGGAGGCAGCCTTTCTCCAGGACTGGCTCTCACCCCCTGTCGAGCCGGTCCTGGACGTGGACCGCGTGGCGGTCCAGCTCAGGGCGTCCCTGACCGAGGTGTGCAACGCCAGCATGCCTCGGTCACGCCGGCCGGCTCCCCGTCGCGCCGTGTACTGGTGGTCGGAGGAGCTGGCAGGGCTACGGGCCACCTGCGTGGCGGCCAGGAGGGCCTACACGCGGAGTCGGCGGCGCACTACCCGGTCTCAGGCCGGGGAGGACCGCCTCTACGCCTCTTATCTAGAGGCAAAGACGGTCCTCAAGGCGGCTATGTGCGCCGCCAAGGACTCGGCGCGGGCCGAGATGCTGGAGGGCATCGACAGGGATCCATTTGGGAGGCCATATAAGGCGGCGCGGAACCAACTGCGCCCCTTTGGTCCCCCCATTACGGAGACCCTGGAGCCGGCGTTGCTGGATGGGGTGGTCCGGTCCTTGTTTCCGCGCAGGCCCGAGTTCACCCCACCAACGATGAATCCCCCACTGGGGGGGGTGGTGGCTTCGCCGGAGGAGGAGGTCCCTCCAGTATCAGCGGAGGAACTTCGCGCGGGGGTTCTGTCCCTCCGCGCGAAGAAGACGGCCCCTGGGCCAGATGGCGTCCCCGCACGGGTGGTTGCCATCGCGGCGTCCCTCATGGAGGATAGGTTTCGGGACCTCTTCAGCGCGTGTCTTACGGCTGGGAGGTTCCCGAAACTGTGGAAGGAGGGGCAGTTATGCCTCCTCCGGAAGGAGGGACGCCCGGTGGATTCCCCCTCGGCATACCGGCCCATCGTTCTGCTCGATGAGGTCGGTAAATTGTTCGAGGGGATCATCGCCACCCGGCTAAATAGCCAGTTGCGGGAGGTAGGGCCTGACCTGTCGGACGCCCAATTCGGTTTTCGCCGAGGGCGTTCGACGGTCGACGCGTTGGCCCTACTCAGGGGCCACGTGCAGGAGGCGGTCGAGTCGGGGGACGGAGTGTTGGCGGTGTCGTTCGACATTGCCAACGCCTTCAACTCCGTGCCCCACTCGACCATATTGGAGGCACTCCGATACCACGGAGTGCCTCCATATCTGCGGGCGATCCTGGCCAGCTACCTGGAGGACAGAGAGGTCCTCCTGGTGGACAAGACGGCCAGGATCAGGCGCTATGGAGCGGAGTGCGGTGTTCCACAGGGGTCGGTGCTAGGGCCCCCCTTGTGGAACATCGCATTCGACTGGCTCCTGCGGGGCACCCTCCTCCAGGGCACGAGTGTCATCTGTTACGCGGATGACACTCTCCTCGTTGCCCGGGGGAGGGACTTTGGGGAGGCGGCCTGTTTGGCCTCGGCTGGCGGATCCTTGGTGGCAGGTAGGATCCGCCAGCTTGGACTGAGGGTAGCGCTGAACAAGACCGAGGCCGTGTTCTTTCACGGGCCTCGGCAGCGCTGCCCTCCAGACGCCCACATCGTCGTGGAGGGCGTCCGGATAGGGGTCGGGGCCCAGATGAAGTATCTGGGCCTCGTGCTAGACAGCAGGTGGCGCTTCGGCCCGCATTTCAGCGGGCTGTCGACGCGCCTGCTGAAAGCTGCGGACGCCCTCTCATGGCTCCTTCCCAACCTCGGGGGGCCCAGTGCACGGTGCCGGCGTCTTGCGAAGCATGGCGCTCTACGGCGCACCCATCTGGGCGGACTCCCTCCACAGGAGGGAGAATGCAACCGCCATCCGCAAGCCCCAAAGGGCTATTGCACTGCGGGTGGCGAGGGCCTACCGCTCAGTGGGCTTTTCTGCGGCGTGCGCTCTGGCGGGCACCCCTCCCTGGGAGTTGGAGGCATGGGTGCTCGCCAGAGTGTACGATTGGACGGCGCGGCGGAAGGCGCTCGGAGAGCGCCCCGCCCCTGAAGAGAGGGAGGCCGTGCGGCGGGAGGCGAGGGACGCCATCGTCCTCCATTGGACGGAGGACCTCGCCTCCGCCGCCTTTGGCCGTCGTACGCTGGACGCGCTCGGTCCAGCCCTGCAGGGCTGGCTCGAGCGACCCCACGGTTTCCTCTCGTTCCGTCTAGTGCAGGTGTTGTCCGGACATGGGTGTTTCGGAACGCACCTGCATCGGATCCGGAGGGAGGAAACCCCGGGGTGCCACGACTGTGGCGCTGCGGAGGACACGGCGCAGCACACCCTCGAGGTGTGCCCAGCCTGGGCAGAGCTGCGCCGTGCCCTGATAGATGTGATTGGGCAGGACCTCTCGCTTCCCAGTGTGGTCAACTCCATGCTGGGGAGTGAGGAGGCCTGGGCCGCGGTTGCCTCCTTTTGCGAGGTCGTGATTTCGCAAAAGGAGGCGGCGGAGCGTGCGCGGGAGGACGATCCTCTCGCGCCGCCGCTCCGCAGACGAAGAAGGGGTGGGAGAAGGCGGTTATAAGACCGGCTCCTCCCACCTCCCGGTGGTGACTAGCGGGCGACTAGCACTGCATTGCACTAGTCACCACCCTCGACGGGCGGGAATGGCCGAGCACGTGGTCATTCCCGGGCCCCTCCACTAAGGGAGGGGCGTGAAGGCCCCGCTGTAAAGGCGGGCGGTCGTCGGCGGAGGACTGGGCGTAAAGGCTGTGCCAGTTTCCCAGTCCTCCTCCAAACAGACGATGCGGGAGTGCCGCTGGGTTATTTTAGTGGGTATACCGGAACATTCCGGGGAGTCCCACATAGCCCGTCCCCATTCCCCCAAGGGGCGGGTATGCGTAATGCATTTTTTCCCAGCGAGATCAAAAAAAAAAAAAAAAAAAGGTTAGGTTGGGGTGCGGGTCAGGTAACCTCCACGTTGGCCTAGTTGGTTGCTGGTCTCTTTCGAATACGTCCGGGGGGAAGAGCAACCCGCTGGGCTGGTGCACCCTGGGCACCGTCAATAACTGCCCATTCGTGGGTTCTTGTTGGCGGTGGCGAATACCTGACGGGGAGGGGTGGGGGGGAGGCGTCGCTCTGGGTGTTCCCCTGATTAGCAGAGGACACTCCAGATGCGACGAAGGGGTAGTCTGGGTAGGTAGGTTAGGTTGGGGTGGGTGGGGTAGGTTAGGTTTCGTAGGACAGCGGTGGGGCTCGCTTCCTGGCCTCTGGGCGGGCCGCCTTCCCTGCGGGGGGGAACGCCCGGGGCACCCCAGCTCTGCACCCTGCACTGCCCGGCTCTGCAGTGACCGGCTCTGCCCGCTCTGCACCTGGCTTTGCACTCGGCACTCGTGCGGTTTGAGTTGCCCGAGTGCACTGACCAGCTCTGCACCCTGCTTTGCCCGGCTCTGCATCCGGGCTTTGCCCGCTCTGCACCTGGCTCTGCAGCCCGGAATCTCTCCTGCGGGTGGGGGTGGCTGCGGTTCTTTCTGAAGGAAGTATCGGATGGCTCCTCGGGCTCGGGTTCGGCGAAGGAGCCTTCGAGGAGGGCTAAGTCCATAAAGGTAACGGCGGATACCCACGACGTGGGTCTGGAAGACGCCCAACGCCAGTTGGACCTAGTTTGGCGGGAGCAGTATCAGCGGGACCTGGAGGAGCAGGTTGCTGCTAAGGAGCGGCAGGCGTGCCTTGCTCGTGCCAAGTCCGGGTACGGTGCGTCTGTCGGTGGTCCGGGTACGGTGCGTGTGTTAACCCTTAGTTTGTTAATGTTATGAGTACCGCGCCGCGACCCAGGTTAGGGATTGATTAAGTAAAACGATGTTTACTATTACACGGATTTATTGGCACTGAAGTAATTAGTTTATAAATGAACGCGATGCACCGCATCGTGAGTGCAAGCGTCAGCATTATTACTTAACAATACAAAATGTACGGGTTTGCTCGTACATACTCCCTACAGGAGAAATTAACAAGTTACAAAATAAATGTTAACAGATCAAAGATCAACCTAATTAAAAACAATGTTTCTAGAAAATGTAAAAAATAATAAATGTTATACAAAATTAATGTCGAGACAATATAAAGCAAAAATAATTAACGATTAAGTGATAAAGTCAATTATTGTCACTAGCCGCATCATTTAACTCAACGAACGCAAATAGGTGACGTAGCTTTATTCACTCGCGCACTATTGAGATTAGAAAGACTGCTATGATTGTTGTCATTTAACTCACTAACACTGTGGTAAAACACTCGGTCACCTATAATCACACACGGATTGTCGTTGTTGCGAGGAGGAGGCGCAGGCGCACCCTGGGCCTGCGCTGGTGTCAGCGCCGGCGTGGTCGGCACTCTCCAGGCGCGCACGCGACGCCACGCGTACACCAGTCCCGCTACTCCCGTGATGCCGACGAGGATGTATATCAGCGTGTAGTGGTGTATATCATGGACAGACATGCTTTCAGCTATAGCAGCATTTTCTTTCATGATCTTAATTTTCTGGCCAAGCTCTGTTAAATCTATTTGATTCTGGTCAGTTTCAGAATCATTCAAGGTTATCATATGCGGGATCGTGATGTTGATAATATGATTTATCGGCGGTATCAGTGGTGTATAAACATCAGGTTTAATGTTCAGTTCGCTAGACTGTTGTCTGTGTGCAATTAAAGTAAATGCTTGCGTTTTAATAATACACCCATTGTCTATAGCGACAAGACCCGCACCGGTCAGCTGATGACTGGCAACTTGATCCTCGCACATTATCCGTAAAGAGCATTGATCGCAACAAAAATAGATGTAGTTGTTAATTGTGTTACTTTCATACCAGCTGTTTTTGCAAGGAGAGATCTTTGTCTCGCACTCAAGCTCTTCGGTCTGACAGAAATCTTTATCTCCATTTAGATGATAAATAGGTCTCTGAATATGACACAGATATGCATCTGATATCAGACATGATGTTAATGTTTTCTCTGTCATAGTTAAGTAGGTATCCTTCTTTAAGTTTATAGCCACATAATCTGATATTGGTTGGATGTTAACCATGTCTGTTCCTTTGACTTGAGGAATGGAAAATATTTTGAATATCTCAAAGGAGTCTCTACTGATAAGAGGAAGCCTAATTTCAAAGATAAGGTATTCTTCCAGCATTCTGGCCTTTACTTTAAGAAGCTTATATATTTTCCTTAAATCCATCTGCACATTGTCTACAGGCAATGTCACGTCCTTAGGGAGCTGACTAGCGATGGTACTGAGCTGATCTTGCAATTGAACGGGAGTTAAAAGATGTGGATTGAACTGACCGTGATAGATGTCAGTGATAGTGTCCAGCAAGGTGCTTTGTAATGACAAGTTATGTAGCATGTTGCTCCCGATAATAGCTCCGACAGTCAGCTCATTTACGATAGACATGTTTCGTGTTTCGGATTGAAGTTGGTTTAGCGCTTTTTCAATGGAAAATATATGTTGGGAAACCATTTTATGTTGTTTGTTCATGGTTTGCTCTGTTCGTTTGAGGAGATTATATTCAACCTTTATAATCGATGTTTGGTTTTTTCCAGTAGGAGGCAATATGACGTTGGTTGTCGCGTAATAACGTTATGTCCTTGCGATACTGATCGGCGAATCTCGTATCTAATACCCCGAAGAGGCTATTCGCGAGATATCCGACACCGTCGATAAGACCGCGCCGCTGTCTAGCGCGCTGCACGTTTGAGTGCTGACCGAGCAACATCTGGTTGTAGTACTCAAGTTCACCGAAGCCTTGAATTAACTGTAATAATATGATATCACAGTTCATAATGTGACGTATTGTTTTGCATGATTGTTCTAGGGACTTCGTGTATTTGTTGAGAGCTGTTATGCCCTCCCAATAAGGTTGCATATCGTAGTAGATAATGAGCTTCCACTCATCCCGTATAATCTGCATGTTAGTTAATTTATCGAAATAAAGGCCTTGGTTAGGTCTAAATTTTGTTGTTTGGAAATCGCAGTGTCCTCCTGTTACGATTGTCATAAAAAATAATAAAGATATAAATAATGTTGTTACGCTAACTCTCTTCGATTTCCTTTGAGGTTGTGTTTTTTCGCTGTTTGGTTTCAGCTCTTCCTGGACGTTTTCAGACGAGTCTGATTGATTTTGTTTTACAGGTAACTTTGATATTTTGGTAATTGGTCTTTTAAGAATTCCGTTCTTCGTTTTTAAGCTGACAACGCGAACGAATCCATCTGCTCCGGGATGTAGATCGACGATCCTACCCATAGACCATTTTCCTGGTGGTAAGTTGTCATCGTGCAAGAGGACTACGTCGTTTAGGTTTATGTTTTCACGAGACTGTTGCCACTTGCTTCTTGTTGTTAGTTGTGTTAGATACTCAGATCGCCATCTTTTCCAGATGTCAGCGATAATTTTCTGAGTTAACTGCCACCTAGTCCTCAAGTCTCTTTCTGTTTCAACTAGGGTAAGTGCTGAACCGCCAGTCAAAAAGTGAGATGGAGTTAAGTAGTCTAAGTCCTCCGGATCTTCAGTGAGGGGACATAGAGGCCTAGAATTGAGGCATGCTTCGATTTGCGTGAGGACTGTTGACAACTCTTCGTAAGTTAACTTTTGCTCTCCGACAACTCTTCTAAAGTGATGTTTGAAACTTTTGACTGCGGACTCCCAAAGACCGCCTGCGGAAGGCCAGATTGGTGCATTAAAATGCCAGTTGATTTCCATGTCTGTTAGTTCAGCCAAAAATTCGTTGTTAAATATGTGTTGCATTTCTTGGTATTCTTGTTGAATTTGCTTGTTAGCTCCGACAAAGTTTCGTCCATTGTCACTATAAATGTGACTCGGCGTACCTCTACGTGCTGCCATTCTTCGTAAAGCTGCAATGAACGATGAGGTGCTGAGATCGGAGACTAGCTCTAGATGTACTGCTTTTGTAGACATGCAGACAAAAACAGACACATATCCTTTAGTGGTTTTTATGCCACGGCCTTTGTTGGCTTTAAGGAGTAGGTGCCCGGTAAAGTCTATTCCAGTGTGGTCAAACGGACGAGATGGATTGCTTCTCGCTGCAGGTAAGTCACCCATAATTTGGTTATGTTTGTTAGGACTTAGCTTTTTACATTTAACGCATAAGCGTATTTGCCTTTTCGTTGCTTCATTTCCGCCTATAATCCAATACTTTTGTCGGATAAATCCCGATGTCAAGCGGGCTCCGCCATGGAAAGTAAGCTTGTGTGCATGTTCTATTAGAAGCTCTGTTAAACGTCCTCGCTGTGGAATAATTAAAGGATGTTGCATGTCTGCATGAATATGAGCATGTCTTAGCCTTCCCCCGACACGGAGAAGCCCAATGTTATCCAGAAATGGATTTAGATTTAGTATTCTGCTTTTGTTGCTAAGCTTTCCTTTCTCTTTTAAGCTTTTGATTTCTTCTACAAATTCCTGCTGCTGTACTTGCTTTATGATCTTCATTTTTGCTTCTCTTATCTCTTCTAACGTAAGATAGGAAGTTTCCTTATTGCTTTGCTTGTTTGTTAAAAATCTATACACCCAAGCTAAAATGTGTACAACTTTGGTAAAAGAACTGTGACTTTTTAATAAGCTCATGATTATACTTTCGTCATCTGTTTGTTTCGTGACAGTGTTTGCTTGCTTCTGTAATTTTGTTTCCAATGTTGTTGTATAGATTATTTCTTCAATTCTTTCATCAGCTTTAAATGTTTGTAGCCAAGATGGTCCCTGCCACCATAAAGGATGTTGAATCAATTGCGACATCGATAAGCCTCTACTTGCGCAGTCTGCAGGATTTTCGGCAGATTTGACATACCGCCAGCAGGTAGAAGGCATGATTTCAGTTATAAATCGTGTTCTGTTGGCAACAAAGGTTTGCCAACGTCCTGGATCTCCTTGCAGCCACCCCAGTACTGCTGTGGAGTCAATCCAGCCATAAATAACAATGTTGTAGTCAGTTAAAGATGCCTTGACCTTAGCCATGAGTTTTGCTAATAAATGAGCGCCGCAAAGCTCCAATCGTGGCAACGATATGTTTTTGTTAGCCGGGATAATTTTTGATTTTCCGGCCACCAAGATGATACTTGTTTGTTCGTTATAAACTTTACAGTAAATAACGCATGCGTATGCTTTTGTTGACGAGTCACAGAAACCATGTAACTCGACTCTTCGTTCGGGTTTTGTGCCTAACCATCTTGGTATTTGAGCTTGACTTATTTGATCGATATCCACCTTAAGTTTATTCCATTCTTCAAAAATTTCCTCAGATATCTGCTCATCCCACTGAATTTGTGAAGTCCATATTCGTTGAAATAAAATTTTGAGTTTTGTTGTTGTAGGTGTAAGCCACCCCAAAGGGTCAAAGAACTTGGAGATATCGGATAGCACGGATCTTTTTGTAGCCTTGTTGACTGTTGAATCAATTTTTGGCTCAAATGTAAAGTTATCCTTGATAGGATTCCAGCGAAGTCCTAATGTTTTAGTAGACTCCGGCTGTCGAAAGCTTTTGCTTTGTTGTTGGCATGGGACTTCATCGTGCAGTAAATGCGGATCATTAGAAGCCCATTTTCTTAAATTGAATCCCCCGCGTTTCAGGAGTTCAATTAAATCTTGTTGAAGTTGGCGTGCTGCTGATACGCTGTGAGTACCATGGAGAAGGTCATCCATGTAGAACGACTCTTCGAGGACTTTAGATGCTTCTTGATATACGGAGCGTTCATCGTTCGCCAGCTGTTTTAACGTCATCATTGCGAGGAAAGGAGCCGCTTTAGTCCCATACGTGACCGTGGTCAGCTGATATTCTTGTAGTTTATCTCGGGGACTATCTCTCCAAACTATTTTTTGCAGGTACTGATCTTCCTTATGGACCAAAATTTGGCGGAACATCTTTTCGATGTCCGCGGTGAAGGCGAATTGATACTGCCTCCATTTAAGTATTAATGACTGAAGGTCCCGTTGCAGATTTGGGCCCCTTTGCATCAGATCATTTAAACTTTGGCCACTTGATGTTTTTGATGAGGCGTTAAAAACGACTCGAAGTGACGTTGTTGTAGAGTCGTCACGTAGCACACAATGATGCGGCAGGAAACATTCGAGTTTCGAGTTACAAAGGGCTGGTTTCATATGTCCTAACGCTAGGTACTCGTGTATGAATGTTTTATACTCTTTTGCGATGTTTTCTTTTTTAATTAATTTACGTTCCAAATTACTAAATTGTGCTATGGCCTTTGATTTCGAGTTACCCAATTGTTCCTCAAAGTTTGTTTTCAGAGGGAGTCTCACTACATATCTTCCATCTAGCAATCGGTTTGTTGTTGAGCTGTAAAATTGCATACACTCTTGATCATCTGATGAAAGCGAAATAGACTCTGCAATTTCCTCCGTTTCCCAAAATTTTTGCAACTGGTCAATATCAAACTGTACGACATTGCATTGCAGTATGTTTACGTTGCCGCACAGAATCCACCCAAGCCGAGTCTGTTGAGCAATGGGTGTTGTTTGTTCAACTCTGCAGATACCCTCCATAATGATGTTTGAATATATGTCAGCGCCAAATAAAATATCTATCGGACGACTGACGTAAAAGTCAGGATCTGCAAGTTCTATGTTTTCTAAATAAGACCACGTGGGCTTAGCAAAGGTATAAGTTGGCAGATTTTTTGTTAAAGTTTTCATGATGAAAACATCTGTGTTAAAAGAGTAAGATTCTTTTCTTGATGAGCAGTTAATGTTTATAACTCCCTTACAGGCATTATCCCTGTCTCCTATACCGGTTATTACGCCCTTGCATCTTTGACGGGACAGTCCCAATTGTTGTGCCGCATTTTCGGTAATGAGCGAAGTTTGGGAACCCTGATCAATCAGAGCTCGCATGTTAAGATAAGATCCATCACGTTTTTGGACCTTAATCACGGCTGTGGACAATAATGTTTCCGGTAAATCACGTTGTTGAGCCATGTGAGTGCTAAGTTGCTGAGTTTGCTCAGGCAAAGTACGTGCATTTCCAGCTTTAGGTATTGCTTGGTTAGGCAATGCATTTGCGGATTGCGCAAACGCATCGTGAAGTATCGTGTTATGTCTTCCGTCGCACTCATGGCACCGTTTTGTTGAAATGCATGCCTTGCCTTTATGACTAAAAAGACAATTTTCGCATAGCTTGTTGTCAACGACAAATTGTTTTTTGTCGATTGGGGACAATCCAATATATTGTTCACAATGGAATAATCCATGACCATTTTCGCATAATGGGCAAGTTCGTGTTTTGTGAAATTTTCCGTTCGATTTCGACACGTTTTTGTTGCTCGAATAGGATTGTTTCGAATAACGGTTGATATTTTTGTTGTTAAAATTGTTATCTTTAGCTAATTTTGCGTTGGTATTTGGAGATTTCTGATCTTGTTTACGCCGGGATGACTCCATACTTGTGAACTTGGCTTCCAGGAAGTCCAAAAAGCCAGATAAAATGGGCAGTTCACGAGGTTGCTTAAGAGATGCGATGTATTCGGAATGCGTGTTAGCATCTAATTTATTCGACATCAAATAGCAAATTATGGGGTCCCATGTGCTTACGTCTGCTCCCATGTTCTTTATAGCGTTGACACATTCGATAGTTGTATCGTGGATGCGTTTCACATGAAAGACTGAAGGTTGTTGCATGACCGGAATGTTGGTTAGAGTATTCATATGTGTGGTGAATATAAGCAGTTTGTTGTTATACCTGTGATTAAGGATTTCCCAACACGTTGAATAGTTTTCAGAGCTGATCTGAAGATGGTGTATTAAACCTTCGGCTTCCCCTTTCAGTTTAGCTTTAAGGTACTGCATCTTTTGAGCTTGAGAGAGCGACGGATTGTTGTGGATAGCCTCCGTGAATAAGTCTTTAAAGGATACCCAGTGTTGATAATGGCCATTAAACGTAGGCACTTCCATCTTTGGTGTAGAATGTTCTCGGTGAGATACAGACCACAATTTACTGTTCAGAGACTTCTTCATGTTGTTGTACGTCATTTCATACGAGGTAAACTTGTCCTCATACGAATCATCTTGCCCGTCGAGTTCACCTTCCAACTCCCAGTGAAGCGTGTCAATGGCCGACCACCTCGCTTCCAATGTTTTCAACGTATCTTGAAACTCCCATTTCTCAGTTATGGCATCGATGTTGATGTTCGCCACAGTTCGATAGAAAGCCTTACAATTGATAGTTTGCTTCTTCAGTAATTCGTCCAACTTGCTGTTGGTGCCCTGAGACTTGAATTTGGGCGTTTCAAGAAAGGTCGTAGCCTCGCTGTCATCGGGATTCCTGTTCTTAAGGGTGTCGTCCACGCCGGCCCTGAACGTGCCGGCTAATGGTGTTGCGGGTTTTAAAATAGACGGAGTTCCTACACTTTTGATATATTCACGCGTTGAAAGATAGATACCCTGAGTTTGTTGATAGTGATTCAATGCAAAATACTCTATTGATTTGTTGCAAAATGGGTTTAACTGATCGTGATTAGATTGAAACTCCTGCCAGTAGGAGTCTAAAGTTTCCAATCTACGTTTGATGTAGTCAGGAGTTTTGCGTTCCTGACCATCTTTCTTAAAGTTTGATAAAAGTTGGTTCATGGCCACCATGATTCGTTTCTGGTTGGCCAGAAGATCCTCCATTGTTTGGCTCATTTTGTTAGATCAAGCAATAAAAAGGAAAGATCTTACTTTGATTCTGCTGTATGGTGGGTATGTTGATTGCGCTCAAGGCTGCTGTTTACTCCCTGAACTGCAACTCCACAGCTGCTGCTGATATGGAACCACTCACACGAATTGACTCAATGTCCACTGATTGTTCGCGTTAATGATCCGGCTCGAAGGACCATAAAGATGTACGGTGTTCACCTTAAACCTTAGTTTGTTAATGTTATGAGTACCGCGCCGCGACCCAGGTTAGGGATTGATTAAGTAAAACGATGTTTACTATTACACGGATTTATTGGCACTGAAGTAATTAGTTTATAAATGAACGCGATGCACCGCATCGTGAGTGCAAGCGTCAGCATTATTACTTAACAATACAAAATGTACGGGTTTGCTCGTACACGCCCACATCGTCGTGGAGGGCGTCCGGATAGGGGTGGGGGCCCAGATGAAATATCTGGGCCTAGTGCTGGACAGCAGGTGGCGCTTCGGCCCGCACTTTAGCGGGCTGTCGACGCGCCTGCTGAAGGCTGCGGACGCCCTCTCATGGCTCCTTCCCAACCTCGGGGGGCCCAGTGCACGGTGCCGGCAATTGTATGCCGGCATCTTGCGAAGCATGGCGCTCTACGGCGCACCCATCTGGGCGGACTCCAACCACAGGAGGGAGAATGCAACCGCCATCCGCAAGCCCCAAAGGGCTATTGCACTGCGGGTGGCGAGGGCCTACCGCTCAGTGGGCTTTTCTGCGGCGTGCGCTCTGGCGGGCACCCCTCCCTGGGAGTTGGAGGCATGGGTGCTCGCCAGAGTGTACGATTGGACGGCGCGGCGGAAGGCGCTCGGAGAGCGCCCCGCCCCTGAAGAGAGGGAGGCCGTGCGGCGGGAGTCATTCCCGGGCCCCTCCACTAAGGGAGGGGCGTGAAGGCCCCGCTGTAAAGGCGGGTGGTCGTCGGCGGAGGACTGGGCGTAAAGGCTGTGCCAGTTTCCCAGTCCTCCTCCAAACAGACGATGCGGGAGTGCCGCTGGGTTATTTTAGTGGGTATACCGGAACATTCCGGGGAGTCCCACATAGCCCGTCCCCATTCCCCCAATGGGCGGGTATGCGTAATGCATTTTTTCCCAGCGTGATCAAAAATAAAAAAAAAAAAAAGGTTAGGTTGGGGGGGGGTGTGGGTCAGGTAACCTCCACGTTGGCCTAGTTGGTTGCTGGTCTCTTTCGGATACGTCCGGGGAGAAGAGCAACCCGTTGGGCTGGTGCACCCTGGGCACCGTCAATAACTTCCCATTCGTGGGTTCTTGTTGGCGATGGCGAATATCTGACGGGGGGGTAGGGGGGGGACTCGTCGCTCTGGGTGTTTCTCTGAATAGCAGAGGACACTCCAGACGCGGCGAAGGGGTAGGCTGGGTAGGTAGGTTGGGGTGGGTGGGGTAGGTTAGTTTTGGTAGGTAAGCGGTGGGGCTCGCTTCCTGGCCTCTGGGCGGGCCGCCTTCCCCTGCGGGGGGGAACGCCCGGGGCACCCCAGCTCTGCACCCTGCACTGCCCGGCTCTGCAGTGACCGGCTCTGCCCGCTCTGCACCTGGCTTTGCACTCGGTACTCGTGCGGTTTGAGTTCCCCGAGTGCACTGACCAGCTCTGCACCCTGCTTTGCCCGGCTCTGCATCCGGGCTTTGCCCGCTCTGCACCTGGCTCTGCAGCCCGGAATCTCTCCTGCGGGTGGGGGTGGCCGCGGTTCGGGGGCGGGAGGTGGGCCCAAGAGGAGGGTGTGACTTGTCGTTGCCGACCCTCTTTTGACGTGGGATGGTCGGCAGGGACAATTCAATGGTTGGAGGAGGCGGCGGAGTGTCGTTCTCGACGCTTCGCCGCACACGCGGAGGGCGGCATCTGGCCTTCGCGGATTCTGGCCAAATGCCGCATAGGAGGGGACCGTTAGGTCCAGTGCGGTGGAGGGGACCGTTAGGTCCAGTGCGGTGGAGGGTACGGCGCGGCACACCGTCTAGGTGTGCCCAGCGGGGGCGTAGCTGCGCCGTGCCCTGAGGTGTTTGGCAGGTCCTCTCGCTTCCCGGTGTGGTAAATCCATGCTGGGGAGCGGGGAGGCCTGGGCGGCGGTTGCCTCCTTTTGCGAGGACGCCATGTCGCAAAAGGAGGCAGCGGTGGGGGTGGGAGAGGGCGGTTGTACGATCGCCTGCGCCCACCCCCTGGTGGTGATTAGCAGGCGGCAGGTGCGGGGGTGCCTGTCGTCTGCATTGCACAATCACCACCATCGTCGGGCGGGAATGGCCGATCACTCACGGTCATTCCCGGGCCCCTCCACTGAGGGAGGGGCGTGCGGGGCCCGCCATTATGGTGGGCAGTCGTCGGCGGAGGACTGGGCGTAAAGGCTGTGCCGGTTTCCCAGTCCTCCTCCACACAGACGATGCGGGAGTGCGCTGGTTTATTTTAGTGGGTATACCGGGCTTGCCCGGGGAGTCCCACATAGCCCGTCCATTCCCCCGATGGGCGGGTATGCGTAATGCATTTTTTTCCAGCGTTATCAAAAAAAAAAAAAAAAAGGTTAGGTTGGGGGGGGGGAACCCCCCCACAGTGCTTACGTCCCCGTCGTGTTCCCCGGAAACGTCCCAGTCCTGACCACCGTAACGGAGTGGCAGGCTGGGTACGGCCAAAGTGCACTGTGCGATCGTAGCGAATTTTATTGTCTTGTCGCGTACGATACCTGCGGAAAATTTTATTTTATTTTAATCTGATGTCTTCATCAAAACCCCCGCGGGATGCCCTCGGGCATTTTGTTAAAAAAGGCCCTTCTCAGGGCCAACCCAAAGGCCCTTCTCAGGGCCAACCCAAAGGCCCTTCTCAGGGCCACCGCGACGCTTCAGCGTCGGCAGAAGGCAGAGCCTTCTACGAAGGAAACGTGGACGAATCGGACTCCGATAGTGAGTTGATTGCGTCGAACGCTAGCGCGAAGACGACCGAGTACTCTCGGTCACGATCGCGATCGCGGAAGCGATACTTCCTCAAGGAAGTGTCGGATGGCTCCTCGGGCTCGGGTTCGGCGAAGGAGCCTTCGAGGAGGGCTAAGTCCAAAAAGGTGACGGCGGATACCCACGACGTGGGTCTGGAAGACGCCCAACGCCAGTTGGACCTAGCTCGGCGGGAGCAGTACCAGCAGGACCTGGAGGAGCAGGTTGCTGCCAAGGAGCGGCAGGCGCGCCTTGCTCGTGCCAAGTCCGGGTACGGCGCGTCTGTCGTTCTGTACGCGGACCACTCCCTACAGGAGCTGGAGCGGTTGGCAGTGGAGGACCAGTACGGGATCGTGGAGGTCGCTTCCAAGTCCTCGAAACTAAAGGGTACCTTCCAGAAGGCCCTTAAATGCCGGGCCGCGAGCATGCGCGGCATTATTGCGGAACTGGTGCAGAGGCAGGCGACCGACGAGACGCGGCAACTGCAGGCGAGGGTCGATCGCCTGCAGACGGAGGTCAGCCAGCTTCATCAGAAGCTGGCCGAGGCCACGGCCCGGCCAACCCAGGCTGAGCCGAGACCTGCGGCAGAGGGCCCCTCCTCCTCCTCCGGCCTTGAGGATATCATCCGCAAGGTTGTGATGGAGGAGAGGGCCTTCACGAGGGCCTGCCTGGCGGGCATAGAGGACCGGCTCCTGCCCGAAAGGAGCTACCGGCTGCCACTTGCCGCAGACAAGCGGTCTGGCAAGCCGGAGCCGACTTCCCAGAGGGAGGAGGACCCTCTCCTGCCTGCCACCACCCCGACCAACCAGCAGGGCTGGACGAAGGTGGTCGGCAAGGGGAAAGGAAAGGGAAAGAAGACGGCAGCTGTCGTCCCTGCCGTACCCGCCACCACCCCTCCCAGCCATTCGCAGTCGACTGGCAAGGGAAAGGGGAAGGGAAAGGGGAAAACCTCCCCCCCAGCCGTCTCCGCCACCACCCCTCCCAGCCAGTCGCAGGCGACCGACAAGGGAAAGGGAAGGGGAAGGAGTTCCCCCCCAGCTGGCAAGAGGAACTTAGTTCCTCCCAAGATCGCAGCCGTCGTGGTGACGCTCACCGCGGAGGCTGTGGAGCGGGGGGAGACCTACGCGTCCGTGATGATGCGGGCGCGTGCCAATGCCGATCCCACAAAACTGGGGATCGGCAAGGTCTCCTGTCGCCGGACCCAGGCTGGGGGACGGCTCTTCGAGTTCCCAGGGGCCGAAGGTGGCAAAAATGCGGACCTCTTCGCAGCTAAGCTGCAAGAGGTCATCGCAGATGCGGCCAAGGTGGCCAGGCCGGTGAAGACCGCGGCCATCGAAGTGACCGACTTGGATGACTCGGTCACCAAGGAGGAGGTGGTGGCGGCGGTCGCAGCTGTAGGGGGCTGTGGCGTCGCAGCGGTACGAGCCCGGGACATCAGGTCCGGCCGTGGCGGCATGGGCACCATCCGCATGGAGTGCCCAGTCGCTGCTGCCAAAGCCATCCTTGACAAAGGACGGCTCAACGTGGGCTTCAGTTCGGGTGCGGTCCGGGCACTTGTGGCACAGCCCTTGTTAGCCCGGTGCTACAAGTGCTTCGGAGTCGGGCACGCCCGGCCCCTCTGTCCGTCCACCGTGGACCGGACAGAGAGCTGCTACCGCTGCGGCAAGGAGGGCCACAAATCCGCAACGTGCGAGGCCGCCAAGCCGCACTGCGCAGTCTGTGCAGCCGTTGGCCGCCCGGCAGGGCACGTGATGCAGGGGAGGATGTGCAATCCTCCCCCCAAGAAGGGAATAGCACAGGCGCCGAGAAGGCCTGCCGCTACCTCCGCCGTGGCGGAAGATGGCCAACCACTGCAGAGCGGCTCAGGATCTGCTGATCCAGACCGTGGCTGAGTGGTTGGTGGACGTGGCGGTGGTCGCCGAGCCTTACTCGGTCCCCAGTACCTGGCTGGGCGACTGGGACGGCCTGGTGGCGTTGGTGGCGCGGTCCTCCACGGACTCCCCTCCCCTCTCGCTTTTAGAGAGGGGACCGGGATACGTGGCCGTCGCGTGGGGGGGGGATACGGCCCTGGTCGGGGTCTATTTCTCCCCAAACCGCCCTCTAAGGGATTTCGAGGACTTCCTCGAAATCCTAACGGCAGTCGCCGGGAGGGCGGAACCACGCCAGGTCGCCATATTGGGCGACCTGAACGCCAAGTCGGAGGCTTGGGGCAACCCGGCTGCCTCCTGCAACGTCCGGGGACGCGCCGTCGAATTTTGGGCGGCCTCGTGCGGCGTGTCCCTCCTCAACAGGGGGGCGGTCCACACGTGTGTGCGGCAACGGGGAGGATCGGTGGTAGACGTCTCGTTTGCCACCCCTGCCCTGGCCGCCCGCGTTGTGAACTGGCGGGTGGAGACGGTGGAGACTTTGTCGGACCACCGATACGTGCGGTTCGACATCTCCACCGGCCCCCGGGGGGGGACGGGCCGCGCTGGCCAATCTCCCTTCCCGCGGTGGGCTCTAACCCGCCTGGACCGGGAGGCAGCCAAGGAGGCAGCCTTTCTCCAGGACTGGCTCTCACCCCCTGTAGAGCCGGTCCTGGACGTGGACCGCGTGGCGGTCGAGCTCAGGGCGTCCCTGACCGAGGTGTGCAACGCCAGCATGCCTCGGTCACGCCGGCCGGCTCCCCGTCGCGCCGGCGATTGTATGCCGGCATCTTGCGAAGCATGGCGCTCTACGGCGCACCCATCTGGGCGGACTCCCTCCACAGGAGGGAGAATGCAACCGCCATCCGCAAGCCCCAAAGGGCTATTGCACTGCGGGTGGCGAGGGCCTACCGCTCAGTGGGCTTTTCTGCGGCGTGCGCTCTGGCGGGCACCCCTCCCTGGGAGTTGGAGGCATGGGTGCTCGCCAGAGTGTACGATTGGACGGCGCGGCGGAAGGCGCTCGGAGAGCGCCCCGCCCCTGAAGAGAGGGAGGCCGTGCGGCGGGAGGCGAGGGACGCCATCGTCCTCCATTGGACGGAGGACCTCGCCACCGCCGCCTTTGGCCGTCGTACGCTGGACGCGCTCGGTCCAGCCCTGCAGGGCTGGCTCGAGCGACCCCACGGTTTCCTCTCGTTCCGTCTAGTGCAGGTGTTGTCCGGACATGGGTGTTTCGGAACGCACCTGCATCGGATCCGGAGGGAGGAAGCCCCGGGGATCTACGACTGTGGCGCTGCGGAGGACACGGCGCAGCACACCCTCGAGGTGTGCCCAGCTTGGGCTGAGCTGCGCCGTGCCCTGATTGATGTGGTCGGGCAGGACCTCTCACTTCCCAGTGTGGTCAACTCCATGCTGGGGAGTGAGGAGGCCTGGGCGGCGGTTGCCTCCTTTTGCGAGGTCGTGATTTCGCAAAAGGAGGCGGCGGAGCGTGCGCGGGAGGATGATCCTCTCGCGCCGCCGCTCCGCAGGCGAAGAAGGGGTGGGAGAAGGCGGTTGTACGATCGTCTCCTCCCACCACCTGGTGGTGACTAGCAGGCGACAGGCGCGGGGGCGCCTTCGCTCGCATTGCACGAGTCACCACCCTCGTTGGGCGGGAACGGCCGAGCACTCGCTGTCGTTCCCGGGCCCCTCCACTAAGGGAGGGGCGTGAAGGCCCCGCTGTAAAGGCGGGCGGTCGTCGGCGGAGGACTGGGCGTAAAGGCTGTGCCAGTTTCCCAGTCCTCCTCCAAACAGACGATGCGGGAGTGCCGCTGGGTTATTTTAGTGGGTATACCGGAACTTTCCGGGGAGTCCCACATAGCCCGTCCCCATTCCCCCAATGCGCGGGTATGCGTAATGCATTTTTTCCCAGCGAGATCAAAAAAAAAAAAAAAAAAAACGTTAGGTTGAGGGTGGGGTGCGGGTCAGGTAACCTCCACGTCGGCCTAGTTGGTTGCTGGTCTCTTTCGGATACGTCCGGGGGGAAGAGCAACCCCGACTGCACTGACCAGCTCTGCGAGGAGGTGATGACTTGTCGTTGCCGACCCTCCTTTGACGTGGGATGGTCGGCAGGGACAAGTCGGTAGGAGGAGGCGGCGGAGCGTCGGTCTCGACGCTTCGCCGCACACGCGGTGGGCGGCATCTGGCCTTCGCGGATTCTGGCCAGATGCCGCATAGGAGGGGACTGTTAGGTCCAGTGCGGTGTGGGCACGGCGCGGCACACCGTCTAGGTGTGCCCAGCGGGGGCGTAGCTTCGCCGTGCCCTGAGGAGGAGGTTGTGTGACAGGTCCTCTCGCTTCCCGGTGTGGTAAATCCTTGCTGGGGAGCGGGAAAGCCTGGGCGGCGGTTGCCTCCTTTTGCGAGGACGCCATGTCGCAAAAGGAGGCAGCGGTGGGGGTGGGAGAGGGCGGTTGTACGATCGCCTGCGCCCACCCCCTGGTGGTGATTAGCGGGCGGCAGGTGCGGGGGCGCCTGTCGTCTGCATTGCACAATCACCACCCTCGTCGGGCGGGAACGGCCGAACACTCACGGTCATTCCCGGGCCCCTCCACTGAGGGAGGGGCGTGCGGGGCCCGCCATTATGGTGGGCAGTCGTCGGCGGAGGACTGGGCGTAAAGGCTGTGCCGGTTTCCCAGTCCTCCTCCATAAAGACGATGCGGGAGTGCGCTGGTTTATTTTAGTGGGTATACCGGGCTTGCCCGGGGAGTCCCACATAGCCCGTCCATTCCCCCCGATGGGCGGGTATGCGTAATGCATTTTTTTTCCAGTGTTATCAAAAAAAAAAAAAAAAAAAAAATGTTAGGTTGGGGTGGGGGATGCCCTCACAGTGCTTACGTCCACGTCGTATCCCCTGGAAACGTCCCAGTCCTAGACCACCGTAACGGAGTGGCAGGCTGGGAACGGCCAAAGTGCACTGTGCGATCGTAGCTATTTTATTTTACTTGCCGGAATCTACGATCATTGTTGAGAGTATGCCTACCCATGCGCGGGATGCCCGCGGGCATTTTATGAAGAAAAAAGGCCCTTCTAAGGGCCAACCCAAAGGCCCTTCTCAGGGCCAACCAAAGGCCCTTCTCAGGGCCACCGCGACGCGAGCGCGTCGGAAGAAGGCAGAGCCTTCTACGAAGGAAGGTTGACGATTCGGACTCCGACACGGAGTTCGTTGCGTCGAACGCTGGCGCGATGGTGACCGAGGACACTCGATCACGATCGCTATCGCGGAAGCGGTACTACATGGAAGGAAGTGTCGGATGGCTCACTCGGCTTCAGGTTCGGCGAGGAGTCGCGAAAGGCCAAGGCCAAAAAGCCGCTGACGGTAGGCTGACGCCCACGACGTGGGACTGGCGGACGCCAAGCGCCACCTGGACCTGACTCGGCGGGCGCAGTTAGAGCAGGAACTGGAGGAAAGGGTTGCGGCCAAGGAGGAGCAGGCTCGCGTAGCCCGTGCCAAGTCTGGATACGGTGCGTCCCGAGTCCTGTACGCAGACCACTCCTTGCTTGAGCTGGAGCGGATGGCCGATGAGGACGAGGAGGGGATTGTGGAGGTCGCTTCCAAGTCCTCACACCTCAAGGGAACATTCCAGAAGTCCCTGAAATGCCGGGCCGCGAGCATGTGTGGCATCGTCCTAGAGTTGGTGCAGCGCAAGGCGAACGATGAGACGCGGCAGCTGCAGGCGAGGATCGATCGCCTGCAGTCGGAGGTTAGCCAGCTGCACCAAAAGCTGGCTGCAGCAACGGCCCGGCCAATCCAAGCCGAACCAAGACCTGCGGCAGAGGGTCCCGCCTCCTTCGACCTTGAGGACACCATCCGCAGGGTCATGATGGAGGAGCGGGACTTCGTCCGAGCCTGCTTAGCAGGAATTGAGGATCGGCTCTTGCCGGAAAAAAGTTACCGGCTGCCTCTTGCGGCGGACAAGAGGCGGAAAGAGCCGGAGCCGACCTCACAAAGGGTAGAGGACCTTCTCCTGCCTGCCACCACCCCGACCAACCAGCAGGGCTGGACGAGGGTCGCCGGTAAGGGTAAGGGAAAAGGCAAGGGGAAGAAGACGGCAGCTGTCGTCTCTGCCGTACCCGCCGCCACCCCTCCTAGCCGGTCGCAGTCGACTGGCAAAGGAAAGGGGAAGGCAAAGGGGAAAACCTCCACCCCAGCCAGTCACAGGCCACTGACAAGGGAAAGAGAAAGGGGAAGAGCTCGCCCCCAGCCGGCAAGAGGAACCTTGTTCCTCCTAAGACCGCAGCCGTCGTGGTGACCCTCACCGCGGAGGCTGCGGAGCGTGGGGAAACGTACGCTTCCATATTGTTGCGGGCGCGTGCCAATGCCGATCCCACCCAACTGGGGATCGGCAAGGTCTCTTGCCGGCGGACCCAAGCCGGAGCTCGTTTATTCGAGTTCCCGGGGGCAGAGGGCAGTGCCAACGCAGACCTCTTCGCAACAAAGTTGCGGGAGGTCATCGCGGACTCGGCCAAGGTGGCCCGGCCCGTGAAAACCGCGGCCATTGAGGTGACCGACCTCGACGACACCGTCACCAAGGAGGAGGTGGTGGCGGTGGTCGCAGCCGTGGGGGGCTGTGTTGTCGCAGCGGTGCGAGCCCGGGACATCAGGCCCGGGCGCGGTGGCATGGGCACCATCCGTATGGAGTGCCCAGTCGCCGCTGCCAAAGCCGTCCTTGATAAAGGACGGCTTAGCATTGGCTTCAGCTCGGGTGCGGTCCGAGCACTTGTGGCACAGCCCTTGAGGTGCTACAGGTGCTTCGGAGTCGGGCACACCCGGCCCCTCTGTCCGTCCACGGTGGACCGGACAGAGAGCTGCTACCGCTGCGGCAAGGAGGGCCACAATTCTCCCTCGTGCGAGGCCGCCAAGCCGCACTGCGCAGTCTGTGCCGCCGCTGGCCGCCCGGCAGGGCACATAATGCAGGGGAGGATGTGTAATCCTCCCCCTAAGAAGGGAAAAGCACAGGCGCCGAGAAAGCCTGCCGCTACCGCCGCCGTGGCGGAAGAAGGGCTTTCGGCTGCTGCCGGCCTGGCTGAGGAGGAGGGGGGTGCGATGTCCGATGGATAGGCATGAACATCGCATCCTCCAGGCGAACACCAACCACTGCGGGGTGGCCCAGGATCTGCTGACGCAGATCATGGCCGAGTGGTTGGTGGACGTGGCGGTTGTCGCCGAGCCTTACTCGGTCCCCAGTACCTGGCTGGGCGACCGGGACGGCTTGGTGGCGTTGGTGGCGCGGTCCTCCACGGACTCTCCTCCCCTCTCGCTTTTAGAGAGGGGACCGGGATACGTGGCCGCCGCGTGGGGGGGGGATATGGCCCTGGTCGGGGTCTATTTCTCCCCAAACCGCCCTCTAAGGGATTTCGAGGACTTCCTCGAAGTCCTTACGGCAGTCGCCGGGAGGGCGGCACCACGCCAGGTCGCCATATTGGGCGACCTCAACGCCAAGTCGGTGGCTTGGGGCAACCCGGCTGCCTCCTGCAACGTCCGGGGACGCGCCTTCGAATTTTGGGCGGCATCGTGCGGCGTGTCCCTCCTCAACAGGGGGGCGGTCCACACGTGTGTGCGGCAACGGGGAGGATCGGTGGTAGACGTCTCGTTTGCCACCCCTGCCCTGGCCGCCCGCGTTGTGAACTGGCGGGTGGAGACGGTGGAAACTTTGTCGGACCACCGATACGTGCGGTTCGACATCTCCACCGGCCCCCGGGAGGGGACGGGCCGCTCTGGCCAATCTCCCTTCCCGCGGTGGGCTCTCACCCGCCTGGACCGGGAGGCAGCCAAGGAGGCGGCCTTTCTCCAGGACTGGCTCTCACCCCCTGTCGAGCCGGTCCGGGACGTGAACCGCGTGGCGGTCCAGCTCAGGGCGTCCCTGACCGAGGTGTGCAACGCCAGCATGCCTCGGTCACGCCGTCCGCCTCCCCGTCGCGCCGTGTACTGGTGGTCGGAGGAGCTGGCGGGGCTACGGGCCACCTGCGTGGCGGCCAGGAGGGCCTACACGCGGAGTCGGCGGCGCACTACCCGGTCTCAGGCCGGGGAGGACCGCCTCTACGCCTCTTATCTAGAGGCAAAGACGGTCCTCAAGGCGGCTATGTGCGCCGCCAAGGACTCGGCGAGGGCCGAGATGCTGGAGGGCCTCGACAGGGATCCGTTTGGGAGGCCATATAAGGCGGCGCGGAACCAACTGCGCCCCTTTGGTCCCCCAGTCACGGAGACCCTGGAGCCGGCGTTGCTGGATGGGGTGGTTCGGTCACTGTTTCCGCGCAGGACCGAGTTCACCCCAACAACAATGAACCCCCCCCTGGGGGGGGGTGGTGGCTTCGCCGGAGGAGGAGGTCCCTCTAGTATCAGCGGAGGAACTTCGCGCGGGGGTTCTGTCCCTCCGCGCGAAGAAGACGGCCCCTGGGCCAGATGGCGTCCCCGCACGGGTGGTAGCCATCGCGGCGTCCCTCATGGAGGATAGGTTTCGGGACCTCTTCAGCGCGTGTCTGACGGCTGGGAGGTTCCCGAAACTGTGGAAGGAGGGGCAGTTGTGCCTCCTCCGGAAAGAGGGACGCCCGGTGGACTCCCCCTCGGCATACCGGCCCATCGTTCTGCTCGATGAGGTCGGTAAATTATTCGAGGGGATCATCGCCACCCGGCTAAATAGCCAGTTGCGGGAGGTAGGGCCTGACCTGTCGGACGCCCAATTCGGTTTCCGCCGAGGGTGTTCGACGGTCGACGCGTTGGCCCTACTCAGGGGCCACGTGCACTCCGGTACAACGGAGTGCCTCCATATCTGCGGGCGATCCTGGCCAGCTACCTGGAGGACAGAGAGGTCCTCCTGGTGGACAAGACGGCCAGGATCAGGCGCTACGGAGCGGAGTGCGGTGTTCCACAGGGGTCGGTGCTAGGGCCCCCCTTGTGGAACATCGCATTCGACTGGCTCCTGCGGGGCACCCACCTCCAGGGCACGAGTGTCATCTGTTACGCGGATGACACTCTCCTCGTTGCCCGGGGGAGGGACTTTGGGGAGGCGGCCTGTTTGGCCTCGGCTGGCGGATCCTTGGTGGCGGGTAGGATCCGCCAGCTTGGATTGAGGGTAGCGCTGAACAAGACCGAGGCCGTGTTCTTTCACGGGCCTCGGCAGCGCTGCCCTCCAGACGCCCACATCGTCGTGGAGGGCGTCCGGATAGGGGTCGGGGCCCAGATGAAGTATCTGGGCCTCGTGCTGGACAGCAGGTGGCGCTTCGGCCCGCACTTCAGCGGGCTGTCGACGCGCCTGCTGAAAGCCGCGGACGCCCTCTCATGGCTCCTCCCAAACTTGGGAGGGCCGAAGGATCGATGCCGGCGCCTCTATGCCGGTATCCTAAAGAGTATGGCCCTCTACGGGGCGCCCATCTGGGCGGACTCCCTCTACAGGAGGGAGAACGCGACCGCCATCCGCAGGCCCCAAAGGGCCATTGCACTGCGGGTGGCGAGAGCCTACCGCTCAGTGGGCTTCTCGGCGGCGTGCGCTCTGGCGGGCACCCCTCCCTGGGAGTTGGAGGCATGGGTGCTCGCCAGAGTGTTTAAGTTAGGTTTTTTTTTTTTTTTTTTTTTTTATCTTAACACTAATCCCGCCACAAAATTTGGCGCCTATTGTGTGCAACCTCTAACATTCCGTTCAATCTTGTATGCCTCTCGTACTTTCTTTCCTCATCCTATATCTTTCTTGCATTCTTCTTCTTTCATACTGTGGGTGGGAATCTCGCCAGAGTGTACGAGTGGACGGCGCGGCGGAAGGCGCTCGGAGAGCGCCCCGCCGCGGAAGAGCGGGAGGCAGTGCGGCGGGAGGCGAGGGACGCCATCGTCCTCCATTGGACGGAGGACCTCGCCACCGCCGCCTTTGTACGCCGGACGCTGGACGCGCTCGGTCCAGTCTTGCAAGGCTGGCGCGAGCGGCCACATGGTTTCCTCTCGTTCCGTTTGGTGCAGGTGTTGTCCGGACATGGTTGTTTCGGAACGCACCTGCACCGGATCCGGAGGGAGGAAACCCCGGCGTGCCACGACTGCGGTGCGCCAGAGGACACGGCGCAGCACACCCTCGAGGTGTGCCCAGCCTGGGTAGAGCTGCGCCGTGCCCTGAATGAAGTGATCGGGCAGGACCTCTCACTTCCCAGTGTGGTCAACTCCATGCTGGGGAGTGAGGAGGCCTGGGCGGCGGTTGCCTCCTTTTGCGAGGTCGTGATTTCGCAAAAGGAGGCGGCGGAGCGTGCGCGGGAGGATGATCCTCTCGCGCCACCGCTCCGCAGGCGAAGAAGGGGTGGGAGAAGGCGGTTATACGATCGTCTCCTCCCACCACCTGGTGGTGACTAGCGGGCGACAGGCGCGGGGGCGCCTTCGCTCGCATTGCACTAGTCACCACCCCGTCGGGCGGGAGTGGCCGAGCACGTGGTCATTCCCGGGCCCTTCCACTAAGGGAGGGGCGTGAAGGCCCCGCTGTAAAGGCGGGCGGTCGTCGGCGGAGGACTGGGCGTAAAGGCTGTGCCAGTTTCCCAGTCCTCCTCCAAACAGACGATGCGGGAGTGCCGCTGGGTTATTTTAGTGGGTATACCGGAAAATTCCGGGGAGTCCCACATAGCCCGTCCCCATTCCCCCAAGGGGCGGGTATGCGTTATGCATTTTTTCCCAGCGAGATCAAAAAAAAAAAAAAAAAAAGGTTAGGTTGGGGGGGGGGGGTGCGGGTCAGGTAACCTCCACGTTGGCCTAGTTGGTTGCTGGTCTCTTTCGGATACGTCCGGGGAGAAGAGCAACCCGTTGGGCTGGCGCACCCTGGGCACCGTCAATAACTTCCCATTCGTGGGTTCTTGTTGGCGATGGCGAATATCTGACGGGGGGGTAGGGGGGGGACTCGTCGCTCTGGGTGTTCCTCTGAATAGCAGAGGACACTCCAGACACGGCGAAGGGGTAGGCTGGGTAGGTAGGTTGGGGTGGGTGGGGTAGGTTAGGTTTGGTAGGTAAGCGGTGGGGCTCACTTCCTTGCCTCTGGGCGGGCCGCCTTCCCCTGCGGGGGGGGAACGCCCGGGGCACCCCAGCTCTGCACCCTGCACTGCCCAGCTCTGCAGTGACCGGCTCTGCCCGCTCTGCACCTGGCTTTGCACTCGGTACTCGTGCGGTTTGAGTTCCCCGAGTGCACTGACCAGCTCTGCACCCTGCTTTGCCCGGCTCTGCATCCGGGCTTTGCCCGCTCTGCACCTGGCTCTGCAGCCCGGAATCTCTCCTGCGGGTGGGGGTGGCCGCGGTTCGGGGGCGGGAGGTGGGCCCAAGAGGAGGGGTGTGACTTGTCGTTGCCGACCCTCTTTTGACGTGGGATGGTCGGCAGGGACAAGTCAATGGTTGGAGGAGGCGGCGGAGTGTCGTTCTCGACGCTTGGCCGCACACGCGGAGGGCGGCATCTGGCCTTCGCGGATTCTGGCCAGATGCCGCATAGGAGGGGACCGTTAGGTCCAGTGCGGTGGAGGGTACGGCGCGGCACACCGTCTAGGTGTGCCCATCGGGGGCGTAGCTGCGCCGTGCCCTGAGGTGTTTGGCAGGTCCTCTCGCTTCCCGGTGTGGTAAATCCATGCTGGGGAGCGGGGAGGCCTGGGCGGCGGTTGCCTCCTTTTGCGAGGACGCCATGTCGCAAAAGGAGGCAGCGGTGGGTGTGGGAGAGGGCGGTTGTACGATCGCCTGCGCCCACCCCCTGGTGGTGATTAGCGGGCGGCAGGTGCCGGGGCGCCTGTCGTCTGCATTGCACAATCACCACCCTCGTCGGGCGGGAATGGCCGATCGCTCACGGTCATTCCCGGGCCCCTCCACTGAGGGAGGGGCGTGCGGGGCCCGCCATAATGTTGGGCAGTCGTCGGCGGAGGACTGGGCGTAAAGGCTGTGCCGGTTTCCCAGTCCTCCTCCACACAGACGATGCGGGAGTGCGCTGGTTTATTTTAGTGGGTATACCGGGCTTGCCCGGGGAGTCCCACATTGCCCGTCCATTCCCCCGATGGGCGGGTATGCGTAATGCATTTTTTTCCAGCGTTATTAAAGGTGAGGTTGGGGTGGGGAACCCCCCCACAGTGCTTACGTCCCCGTCGTGTTCCCCGGAAACGTCCCAGTCCTGACCACCGTAACGGAGTGGCAGGCTGGGTACGGCCAAAGTGCACTGTGCGATCGTAGCGAATTTTATTGTCTTGTCGTGTACGATACCTGCGGAGAATTTAATTTTAATTTTAACGATGTCCTCATCGAAACCCCCGCGGGATGCCCTCGGGCATTTTGTGAAAAAAGGCCTTTCTCAGGGCCAACCCAAAGGCCCTTCTCAGGGCCAACCCAAAGGCCCTTCTCAGGGCCACCGCGACGCTTCAGCGTCGGAAGAAGGCAGAGCCTTCTACGAAGGAAGAGTGGACGAGTCGGACTCCGACACGGAGTTCGTTGCGTCGAACGCTAGCGCGAAGACGACCGAGTACTCTCGGGTCACGATCGCGATCGCGGAAGCGATACTTCCTGAAGGAAGTGTCGGATGGCTCCTCGGGCTCGGGTTCGGCGAAGGAGCCTTCGAGGAGGGCTAAGGCCAAAAAGGTGACGGCGGATACCCACGACGTGGGTCTGGAAGACGCCCAACGCCAGTTGGACCTAGCTCGGCGGGAGCAGTACCATCAGGACCTGGAGGAGCAAGTTGCTGCCAAGGAGCGGCAGGCGCGCCTTGCTCGTGCCAAGTCCGGGTACGGCGCGTCTGTCGTTCTGTACGCGGACCACTCCCTACAGGAGCTGGAGCGGTTGGCTGTGGAGGACCAGGACGGGATCGTGGAAGTCGCTTCCAAGTCCTCCAAACTAAAGGGTACCTTCCAAAAGGCCCTTAAATGCCGGGCCGCGAGCATGCGCGGCATTATAGCGGAGCTGGTGCAGAGGCAGGCGACCGACGAGACGCGGCAACTGCAGGCGAGGGTCGATCGCCTGCAGACGGAGGTCAGCCAGCTTCATCAGAAGCTGGCCGAGGCCACGGCCCGGCCAACCCAGGCTGAGCCGAGACCTGCGGCAGAGGGCCCCTCCTCCTTCTCCAGCCTTGAGGATATCATCCGCAAGGTTGTGATGGAGGAGAGGGCCTTCACGAGGGCCTGCCTAGCAGGCATAGAGGACCGGCTCCTGCCGGAGAAAAGCCTCCGACCACCGCTTGCGGCGGACAAGAGGCGAAGTGAACCGAAGCCGACCTCACAAAGGTCAGAAGAGGACCCTCTCCTGCCTGCCACCACCCCGACCAACCAGCAGGGCTGGACGAAGGTGGTCGGCAAGGGGCAAGGAAAGGGCAAGAAGACGGCAGCTGTCGTCCCTGCCGTACCCGCCACCACCCCTCCCGGCCAGTCGCAGTCGACTGGCAAGGGAAAGGGGAAGGGAAAGGGGAAAACCTCCCCCCCAGCCGTCTCCGCCACCACCCCTCCCAGCCAGTCACAGGCCGCTGACAAGGGACTGGGAAAGGGGAAGAGCTCACCCCCAGCCGGCAAGAGGAACCTAGTTCCTCCCAAGACCGCAGCCGTCGTGGTGACGCTCACCGCGGAGGCTGCGGAGCGGGGGGAGACATACGTGTCCGTTATGATGCGGGCGCGTGCCAACGCCGATCCCACAAAACTGGGGATCGGCAAGGTCTCCTGTCGCCGGACACAGGCTGGGGCTCGGCTCTTTGAGTTCCCGGGGGCCGAAGGTGGCAAAAATGCGGACCTCTTCGCAGCGAAGCTGCAAGAGGTCATCGCAGATGCAGCCAAGGTGGCCAGGCCGGTGAAGACCGCAGCCATCGAGGTGACCGACTTGGACGACTCGGTCACCAAGGAGGAGGTGGTGGCGGCGGTCGCGGCGGTGGGGGGATGTAGCGTCGCAGCGGTGCGGGCCCGGGACATCAGGTCCGGCCGCGGCGGCATGGGCACCATCCGCATGGAGTGCCCAGTCGCCGCTGCCAAAGCCGTCCTTGATAAAGGACGGCTCAACGTGGGCTTTAGCTCGGGTGCGGTCCGGGCACTTGTGGCACAGCCCTTGCGGTGCTACAAGTGCTTCGGAGTCGGGCACACCCGGCCCCTCTGTCCGTCCACCGTGGACCGGACAGAGAGCTGCTACCGCTGCGGCAAGGAGGGCCACAAGTCCGCCTCGTGCGAGGCCGCCAAGCCGCACTGCGCCGTCTGTGCAGCCGTTGGCCGCCCGGCAGGGCACGTAATGCAGGGGAGGATGTGCAATCCTCCTCCAAAGAAGGGAATAGCACAGGCGCCGAGAAGGCCTGCCGCTACCTCCGCCGTGGCGGAAGAAGGCCTTTCGGCTGCTGCCGGCCTGGCTGAGGAGGAGGGGGGTGCGATGTCCGATTAATGCCAGTCGAACATCGCATCCTCCAGGCGAACACTCTCCAACTCCATATCTGCGGGCGATCCTGGCCGGCTACCTGGAGGACAGAGAGGTCCTCCTGGTGGACAAGACGGCCAGGATCAGGTGCTACGGCGCGGAGTGCGGTGTTCCACAAGGGTCGGTGCTAGGGCCCCCCTTGTGGAACATCGCATTCGACTGGCTCCTGCGGGGCACCCTCCTCCAGGGCACGAGTGTCATCTGCTACGCGGATGACACTCTCCTCGTTGCCCGGGGGAGGGACTTTGGTGAGGCGGCCTGTTTGGCCTCGGCTGGCGGATCCTTGGTGGCAGGTAGGATCCGCCAGCTTGGATTGAGGGTAGCGCTGAACAAGACCGAGGCCGTGTTCTTTCACGGGCCTCGGCAGCGCTGCCCTCCAGACGCCCACATCGTCGTGGAGGGCGTCCGGATAGGGGTGGGGGCCCAGATGAAATATCTGGGCCTAGTGCTGGACAGCAGGTGGCGCTTCGGCCCGCACTTTAGCGGGCTGTCGACGCGCCTGCTGAAGGCTGCGGACGCCCTCTCATGGCTCCTTCCCAACCTCGGGGGGCCCAGTGCACGGTGCCGGCAATTGTATGCCGGCATCTTGCGAAGCATGGCGCTCTACGGCGCACCCATCTGGGCGGACTCCAACCACAGGAGGGAGAATGCAACCGCCATCCGCAAGCCCCAAGGGGCTATTGCACTGCGGGTGGCGAGGGCCTACCGCTCAGTGGGCTTTTCTGCGGCGTGCGCTCTGGCGGGCACCCCTCCCTGGGAGTTGGAGGCATGGGTGCTCGCCAGAGTGTTTAGGTTAGGTTTTTAAGTGCAGTCATCACATTAAATGATGTATCACAGATCATCTTACACAACCGATTAGGTACTAACTTAACATACTACTGGTTACACATAACTGTGCCGCATTCTGTGCTTGCATTTGAATATTGTTACATATTAATGAAGCACAGTGCGCATCAAGTCTTATTTCTGTTAATAACCACAGTGGCTACTTTATGGCTTTTTTTTTTTTTTTTTTTTTTTTTTTTGTTTTGGCAGGAGTGGAAAATCCTCCTAGGACGCCCCAGACTGACTCACACCCAGAGCGAGCTAGCCTGGGCAGTATCGGATTCACGGAAGGTGCATACCGATTAAAAATCACTCCTGCCTCTAAGTTATTATTGCCGATATTAAGTTCAGCAGTTAAACTTTACTAAATTTTTATCGATACATCGCCCCAATGCAGGAAGGGCCTAACTCGGTGAGTATTCACATATTTATAGTCACCGAGCCAAGTCCCTCGCGCAGTGAGACTTAAATCTGGGATTTTGTTAATGGGTTAGTTCTTACATGCTATGTTAGTTTTTTTTTTTTTTTTTTTTTTTTGAGTCGCTTTAAATGTCGCGTACTTATTTTAATAGTCTTGCTTATCGTACTTATAACAATATCTTACTTAACTAGAACTTAATACTACTACTAATCAGAGCTAACAATTATACTAATAAGAACTAGAAACAACTTATATTGAGTATGACTTAAGGTTATCCAAAACAATTAAAGAATTTGCCACCAACTTAAGCTAAGCTGCTCCATGGGCGAAGGTACCGCATGACAACTATTAAAATAGTTAAAAACTATTAAAATAGTTAAAAACAATTTTTTTTTTTTTTTTTTTTTTTTTTTTTTTTTTTTCCTAATTCACGTGCACATGCGTGAGAGAGAAGCGAAGGTGGATTTTAAAACTAAAATAAAATAACAGGATTACAACAAAGTTATACCCATTCAAAAAATTTTTAATGTGATTTTTGTTACATTTAATTAAATTTAAATAATCAGAATAGTCGAAACTGCTCCTTGGACGGAAAGCTTATATTTAAATGCGGCATTACTACTTATTAACATAGATAAAATCCAATAAAATAGCTAAGTTTAAGTATAATTAAAACTTACAAAATATTTAACTATTGTAAGCCGACCAATAAAATTATGGTAGAGTTGACCCGTTAGCCTTGGCTGCTTTGGCCATGACTCTCTCAGCGAACGCCATGAAGCGTGTCCTGCAATCGTTGTCAGCAACCAATTCCCGTATGTTGTCCAACGGGCGACCCAGCCCCTGCTCGCAATCATATCTTTCCCGCATAAAACGGGGGCATTCGGTTAATATATGATCTATGGTTTCAATAGTTTCGTTATCACAAACACAGGCTGGGTCCCCCGCAAGCTTAAACCTAAAGAGGTACTCACGTACCCCGCCGTGACCGGTGAAGAGTTGTGCTCTTAAATTGTTCGGCATCCCCACTTTAACCAAAATACGATAAGCGAGTCTAATGTCCTCGAAAAACAGTCTTATTCCTTTGGCACTTTGAGTCTCGCTCACGAACCTCTCCTGCCATACATCCAGCGTTGCCTCCCTGATAGAGTGCTTTGCATAGGACAAGGGGAAGTCATCGTAAACGGGGCTAGTCTTTCGGTGAAGTGCAGCATCCTTAGCTAATTCGTCCGCTCTTTCGTTGCCCGGAATTCCTGCATGCGCCTTCACCCAATAAAAATGGACGTCTCTACCCTGCTGTCTTGCTTTGGCGATAGCTTGCTGTACTCCAATCGCAATACCGTTGTCAGTTTTGGGATCCGCAATGGCATCCAGTGCCGACCTTGAGTCAGAGATGACATTTACCGATACTGGTGGTTTCCTGTCCTCTGCATATTTCAATGCTCTGCGTATCGCAACCATCTCGGCCTGAAAAACCGAGCAATGGTTCCCCAGCTTCAGGCCCATTCTGGCAATCTCCCCACTCCGCTCCCAGCATGAGACCGCGGCTCCGACTTTACCCTCTATCTTACTCCCGTCCGTGTATAGGCACAGGTGATCATTTCCTATTTTAGTGAGGTCTTCAGGGGAGTCGATGTGATGAAACCTGAGCCTCACCCTGAGAGCGGGGTGCGGCAGCTCTGAAGGATGCGCTCGCCTCTCGAGGGTTCTGCCCGGGAGTTCTTCGAGTGGCTTACCCCTCTTTACCTCGTATATTCTGAGGTTTTCAATGGCTCTCAGGTCTAAGGGTATTATTCTGGCGATGACGGCTGAAGCGATAAGTGATGCAGTCCTATGGGACTTTGATATTTTTATTGCGAACATCCTGGTAATCGAGTCCAGTTTCTTTCTGGCGTACACCTTTCCGGCTATCTGCGCCCAGGAGCTTGCAGCGTAGGTTGCCACTGGCTCGACCACGCCGATATATATTGTACGCAGGATGCTCGCGTTTAGTCCCCATTGTGCTCGTGCTGCTCTTGCCACCATCTTAAAAATGTTTGCCAGCTTTTTAGTAACTTCCTCAAGATGAGGGAGGAAGCTCATACCCGAATCTAGGGTCAGTCCAAGTAACTTGAGGTGGTTTGTGACCGCTATAGGGACTCCGGAGATGTGAAAACTAGGCACGTCATATTTAAGTTTTCTTGTGCAAATCATTGCCTGAGTTTTGTGGGGTGCAAAGCACATTTTGTGCCTGTTGCCCCACTCCGCGACAACCGAAAGAGCCTCGTTAACTATGTACTCCAGTTCTGTCGTTGTGTCCGCCCGCGCCAGGATAAGGATATCGTCCGCGTATGCTTGGACATGCGCCCTCAAATTATCCGCCTCTGTCATTAGGGGGTCCAGTTGGATGTTCCACAGCAGAGGGCCGTTGATAGAACCCTGGATGCAGCCCTTTGTTGTTGTTCTCGTGATCGTGTTGCCAAGGTACTCCAAGGTGACTTTCCTTCCTGACAGATAATTGTTCAGTAGTTTCAGAGTATGACGGTCAATTTTCTTCTTATGTAGTTGCTGCAGAATCGCTGGCCACCAGGCATTGTCGAATGCACCTTCGATGTCCAGCGACACCACAGCAACTATTTTCTTGGTTCGAACGCCCTCCCTGATGTACTCCACTGTGTCATACAGCGCATCTTCTGTACCGCACCGCGGACGAAAACCATATTGCCTACGACTTAAGAGACCTCTATTTTCCATAGTCCAAGAGAGTCTGTTCGCGACCAACTTTTTGAGCACTTTGCCCAACACTGGCAGTAATCCGATGGGGCGATAGGACTTCACCACCATGTAGTCGGTCTTACCAGGCTTCGGAATGACTCGTATCCAGGCCTCCTTCCACACGATGGGGAAATAGCCCACTTCGAGACATCTATTATATAGAGACAGTTGGAAGTCCCGGTTACACTTGTTAGCCTCGTGGCATATATCCGATGAGAGTCCGTCAACACCAGGAGCTTTCTTGGGGTGGGAACCTGCATAAACTTCGGATAGTTCGGCATGAGTGAACGGTGGAGTAATTTCCTCCGTAGATCGAATAGGTCTGTAGAGATCCTCTGAAGCCAGCCGCACATTTTCCCTAGTGATCTTTTGTTCAGGCGAATCCGTCCCCGGGTCGTCGTGGGGGAAGAATGCCACGGCAAGATGTTCAGCCGACGCACACGCCGACAGGGTTTCACTGGTATTTGGATCCTTCAGTAGACTTGCTTCGATACGGCTAGTATTTGAACACCGAGTTATAATTCGCTGAGCGCAAGACCAGACGTCCTCTTCCTTCTGCCTTGTGCAAAAGTCCTTCCAGCTCGCGGTCAGGGCCAGCTCGATGTTCTTTTTATACTCTTCTTTGGCTTTTACGTACTCTGCCACGCAGAAGGGCCTTCTGTTAGGGTTCGCAGGGTGGATTCTCCTACGCAGCGTTCTTACCAGCTTCTTTTGTATTTCAAGGTCCTCCGTCCACCATTGAGGCTTGTAAGTTTTTCTTAGGGAGAGTTTCGGGATCGATTTGTCGCAGGCTTTAGTTATTGCAGATTGGTACCCGCAGACCAGATCCTCCAATGATTTCTGATCTTCGCACTTCTTGATTCTATCCAAGGTCAGTTCCATTTCGGCCATCTCAGTGCTCAGGGTCGCAGCGAAAAGCGTCCATTTTGCCTTTAGAGTATTGTAAATTTTTGTGGTGGCACGCTTAACGGGCGCTTCCCGACCACCAACCGCGAGCACGAACCGGATCGTTCGGTGGTCTGTAAGAATAGCTGTATCGGTGTCAACTATCCAGCCCGATACACCTCCCAACAACGAGTCGGTGCAGGCAGTGATGTCCACAATGCTAGAGTACTGCTTCCCACCCCTGAACGTGTGAAAAGTTGGAGTTGACCCCGTGTTCAGGACGTTCATACCGCATTGGGCCAGCAAATCCATTACAGCCCTTCCCCTTATATCCTCCACATCGCAACCCCACCAGGGGCTAGCAGCATTGACGTCGCCAGCAAGAATTACATCCCGAGTCCCGATCTTTTCTATCACCTCTTGTACTTTGTGTAGATAATCGCCCACGTCTTTGTCGCCCTCGAAATACAAGCTAATTACACCTATCTTTAAGTGTCCCACAAGCAGGACCACTGAGCTTATATTTCTATTAATTAAAGTCTGATTAACAATAGATCTTAAATTAGGGTTGATGACAACAATGGCAGACTTCACAGGAGAGTCTTTAGAACCGAAAGGGTCCTGGACAATTAGATGGGGGGCAGATAAAATGCCCTTCGCGCCTACGTAGGGTTCTTGAATGAAAAGAACGTCGGTACAATTCCTGACAGCATCGCACAGGGTCTCCCTAGTCGCAGCAAGGCCGCGACCAAGGTTTACCTGCGCGAACTTAATTGTTTGCAGGGTGCCCTCAGCAATACCTCACAGCGGATCGGGATATCCGATCCCACTTAGACCACTCTGGGCAATCACTGGAATAGGCCGCGTGACCCGAGCCAGTTGCTCTTTTTGTTTTGATGCAGTTGATACACTGTGGGGCAAGAGAACGGTTGGGGCACTCCCGGGTGTCGTGCTCTTCGGCACAGTAACCGCATCTTGCGGTTGCCAGGCAATCCCGAGCCATATGACCAAAACCAAGACAGTTATAACATTGGACGACTGGGGATTGATCCTTAGCTTGCACCACCTGGTATCCTAGCTTTACACGTTGTTCCCTAAGTCTGCTCCAGATGCCCGCGTCCACTTCCAAGACTACGTTCGTTGTGGCAGTGGAGCGTCCCTTTGTTCGTCGTATAACCTTTACACGGGTTTCTTCGGCCGACAGGCCCTCCACGAGCTTGGCGTTCTGACTCAGCAGAGCTTTTTCTATTTTGGCGTTATCAAGATCGTTCACCACCCCGACCAGCCGAATCATTGGGTTCCTCGGCGGCGGGTGTGTGACCGCGAATCCATCATCCGCTTCCCTTATAGCCCTGCCAAGCACCGACCTATCCCGCTCAGATGCGCATCCGATAGCCACCTTTTGGTTACGGAGCCTGCGGATGCTGCCTACTCCAACCCCAAGAGCAACGACGTCAACCTTGGATTTTATAGAACTTATTACATCGTCGCTAGTGTGGCGGGGGTCAACAGACTCCACGATGAGGCTAGGGCTGTGGGCAGCCGTCAAGGCTTCCGCGTAAGATCTTAGCTGCCCTTGGTGTTCGGCGCGCACTCGACGGGCTGTTGGTATGCTGTCTTCAGTGATGTTGTCTCTTACACTCTCGATAAGGCCACGGACGTGCTCAACGGATGTCCTTATTGGCGCTGCTGTCTCTACCGTGGTATCGCTGAGCTCCCTTATACCGCTTCTCAGCTCCTCCATCCCAGCACCAAGCACCTGGACCATCTCGCTCGAGGGCAGAGCGCTCTGAAGCGAAAGCAGGCCGTTCCTAACATCAATCACCGTTTCCTGCGTAACAGAGCACACTTGCAATATCTGGTGGACTTCCGGGGCACAGGGCAACGGTGTGACAGGGGCGCATAGTATCGCCTCCTGCACAGCCGCCCTGACGTCGTCTCCATTAACCATTCCCGCGCTCAACACCTCTCCTCCCCGGTGCGAGAGGGACGACAACTCCTGTCGGATGGTTTGGAGTTCCGCATAAAGGTCCGTCATGTCCGGGCCTCGTTGGGCAGCCAATTCCACACCACCACGCACATCCGGCAGCTGCAGAACGCGGAGGGCCTCCCTGAGTGGCTCCAATTCAGCAGAAATCTCCGTCACCTTATCCAGTACCGTGCCTAGTGCTAGTGGAGGCTCCTTATAGGACATCTCCGCTGTTCGTCTCAGCTCCTTTATCGGCTCACATGCGTCAAATACAAGGATTTGTCGCAGGGCCTCGGTGTCGCTAGCTAGGCTCTTTATATTGTTCTCGAGCTTAGTATATTCCCCCAGGGCCGACTCGAGGGCTCGAGAGTACCTATGTGCAGAACGTTCCTTCATCTTTGCTGCACCCTCCCTCAATCTGAACGTCTCGACCATATGGAGGTTCCTCGAATCCGACAACCTGAGGATCATCTCATACATGAGCTGCAGCGCGGAGACAACGTTTTCCCTTATCTCTCTTTTGAGGTTGCCCGAACGCTCCAGCTTCAGTTTGGCCTTCTGCAGGATAGAACTGGCCTGACGCGGCATCTCATTCAGGACGATACGCCTACCATCAACCGTCCTGGTGGAGTCACATGAGTTGACTGATATGTCCGAGTCATACTCCTCAATATCTTGGGCGCCCGGCTCAACGTCCCTCTGCGCTCCAGCGTCCAAAGATCCTGCAGCAATCGCCTGCCTGATTTGTGTCTGTATTCTGAGCTCAGGGGGGGCTGGTCTAGGGCCCGAACTTGGTCTATTTCCCTCTCTGATAGGCGTTGACGAAGGGGGGGTATCCCCAGTCTCAATGACGATCCTGTCATCAGGGACAGCCACAGTTTCCGGGACGCCTGGAGGCCGGGAATCAGGGGCAGTAAGAAGGGTCGGCTCCGAAGCAGCCACATCTCTCGGCAACTCCACCGTTATCGGCTCCTCACGTGTTTCGGGGGCTGCGTCGGGGGCCGCATCAGCCACGGCAACTTTGCCAGCAGCTCTCGGCCTTGTACGCTGGGAAGCCAGCGGGGCCTGAACCGATGCTGATCTCACCGCCCGCTTTGGCGGAGGAGGGATGTTCTTGGACATCGTGAAGAATATATATATAATAAATATATATATATATATATATTTTTTTTTTTTTTTTTTTTTTTTTTTTTCTGCCGGGGCCAAACTGTCGGGCTCCTCAAGCCGGTCACTCTGGACCCAAACACGGATAGTCTAACTTGCCCAGGGGCAGAGATATCCCGAGGGGGGTAAGGAAAATTGAGGGGGGGGGGGGGGAAAAGCAAGGCACGGTGAAGTTGAGCAAATGAAAAAGTGGGGGGGGGGGGAACTGCCGGGGCCAAGTGGTCGGGCACCTCGAGCTGGTTACCCTGAACCCAAGCACCAGGGGTTTATCTCGCCCAGGGGCAAAGGTATCCCGAGGGGGGCGAGGAAATATAAGGTGGTTAGGGGGGTGGGTGGATGAAAAGTGGAGCAGTACTGTAGTCAGCCCCAAAATGGAGCAGTTCTGTAGTCAGCTCCTGGTAGGGAGTGGCTTTTCAGAAACTGGTTACTGCTGACCCTGGTGACCTTCGAGGAAGGGGAGGGGGAGGGGGTAGGGTAGTGTCCTGGCTACCCAGAACGGTGAAGCCAAACCGGGGTGACCTATGACAAGGGTCCGAGGAGTTCCCTCAAATCGACCTGGTCGCTGGAATGTGGAGCAGTACTGATAGTCAGCCCTGAGGTTGAGCAGTTCTATAGTCAGCTCCCTATTGGAGGTGACTTTTAAATCTTGGTGACCTTTGGGACCCTGATGACCCCCTGGTGAAGGAGTGGGGGTGGGAGGCAGTGACCTGGCCACCCTGCCCAGAAAAGTCCAAACTAGGGTGACTCAGGACAACGGGCCGAGGAGTTCCCTCGAATCAGCCAAGAGGACGGAAAAGTGGAGCAGTTCTATAGTCAGCTCCTAATTGAGGAAATGTGTGGAGAAGTACCGTAGTCAGTTCTATAGTCAGCTAGGATTCTCAGGATGTGGAAAAAATGCACAACACGTTTTTTTATTTTAGGTTAAGTACCAAGATTTCGCACTACACGTGGTGTTCTTGTGTACTGGCTAGCCGTGCAGGTTTCAGCCCTAAAAATCCGAAAATCCCAAGGGACCTAAGGGTCACCATGGGGAACAATATAGCGCGATAAAAAAGGGGTGCCGCCGCTCTTGTTTAGAAGATAAATGGGGACAAAGAGAAGTTTAGAGGTTAAGGTATTTTCTCTAAGCCGCGGAAATTCAGGCGCACGAGATTGAAAAGTTTTGCAATCAGAAATGGATACACACTGTTCAAGACTATACTTTGGCAAAACTAGTTTCCGGGGGACGCCCTCGGGGGAAGTGTTGAGAATTTTGAGATTTTCTATTTAAAGTTCCTATTCATATTTGGGGCACTGGAAAAATCTGGTCGGCAGCTCAAAATATGCGGGCAACGAGTGTGCATGTGACTGCTCTCCCGGATCTTAGGGTTGCCACTCAAAGTTCGGCAGCGTTCACCAAAGTATGTGAACCACTAACCTTATTCTCCCCGGAAAAGTCCCAAAACTCAAATCCCAGGTTTTTTTTTTTTTTTTTTTTTTTTTTTTTTTTTTCATGCGCGCACTTAGCACTCGCTCGCCCGAACACTCAGAGCTATCGAACCACCAAAACTGAGTTGATTGAGTTGATGACACGCGGACCTCTTCGCAGCCAAGCTGCAGGAGGTCATCGCGGACGCGGCCAAGGTGGCCAGGCCGGTGAAATCGGCGGCCATAGAGATCTCCTCCTTGGATGACACAGTCACCAAGGAGGAGGTGGTGGCGGCGGTCGCAGCCATAGGGGGCTTAGATGTCGCAGCGGTGCAAGGCCGGGACATCAGGCCCGGCCGCGGCGGCATGGGCAGCATCCGCCTGGAGTGCCCAGTCGTCGTTGCCAAAGCCGTCCTTGCCAAGGGACGGCTAGCCGTTGGCTTCAGCTCGGGTGCAGTCCGGGCACTCGAAGCCCAGCCTCTGCGCTGCTTCCGGTGCTTCGGCATCGGACACACCCGGGCCCTCTGTCCGTCCAGCGTAGACAGGACGGACAGTTGTTACCGCTGCGGCAAAGACGGGCACAAAGTCGCCTCCTGCAAGGCCGCCACGCCGCACTGCGCGGTATGTGCCGCCAGTGGCCGCCCTGCGGGCCACATTATGAAGGGGAGGAACTGCAGTCCTCCCCTAAAGAGGGGCAAAGTACAGGCGCCGACCCGGCCTGTTACTGCCACCGCCATCCCAGAGGCTGGGACCACGGTGGCTGTGGAGGAGGGGGGTGCGATGTCCGATTAATGCATAGAGTCGAACATCGCATCCTCCAGGCGAACACCAACCACTGCAGAGCGGCTCAGGATCTGCTGATGCAGACCGTGACTGAGTGGTTGGTGGACGTGGCGGTGGTCGCTGAGCCGTACTCGGTACCTGGCAGTTGGCTGGGTGATCGAGACGGCTTGGTGGCGTTGGTGTCGCGGCCCGCCACGGACTCCCCTCCCCTCTCGCTTTTAGAGAGGGGACCGGGATACGTGGCCGCCGCGTGGGGAGAGATAGCCCTGGTCGGGGTTTATTTCTCCCCAAACCGCCCTCTAAGGGACTTCGAGAACTTTCTCGAAGTCCTAACGGCAGTCGTCGGGAGGGCGGCACCACGCCAGGTCGCCGTGTTAGGCGACCTGAACGCGAAGTCGGTGGCCTGGGGCAACCCGGCCGCCTCTTGCAACGTCCGGGGACGCGCCGCCGAATTATGGGCGGCTTCGTGCGGTGTGTCTCTCCTAAACAGGGGGGATGTTCACACGTGTGTGCGGCAGCGGGGAGGGTCAGTAGTTGACGTTTCGTTTGCCACCCCCGTGCTGGCCGCCCGCGTTGTGAACTGGCGGGTTGAGATGGTGGAGACCATGTCGGACCACCGTTATGTGCGGTTCGACATCTCCACCCGGGGCCCGCGGGAGGGAACAGCCCGCTCGGGCCAATCTCCCTTCCCGCGGTGGGCTCTCACCCGCCTGGACCGGGAGGCAGCTCAGGAGGCAGCATTCCTCCAGGACTGGCTCTCGCCCCCTGTGGAGACCCTGGACGTTGACGCCGCAGTGGTCCAGCTCCGTGGGTCCCTGACCGAGGTGTGCAACTCCAGCATGCCTCGGTCACGCCGTCCGCCTCCCCGTCGCGCCGTCTATTGGTGGACGGCGGAGTTGGCGAGGCTTCGGGCCGCCTGCGTGGCGGCCAGGAGGGACTACACGCGGTGCCGGCGGTGCACAACCCGATCTCAGGCCGGGGAGGACCGCCTCTACGCCTCGTACCTAGAGGCAAAGACGGTCCTCAAGTCGGCAATGTGCGCCGCCAAGGACTCGGCAAGGGCCGAGATGCTGGAGGGTCTCGACAGGGATCCATACGGGAGACCGTATAAGCTGGCGCGGAGCCAGCTCCGGCCCTATGGACCCCCTCTGTCGGAGACCCTAGAGCCGGCGTTGCTGGATGGGGTGGTCCGGTCCCTGTTTCCGCGCAGGGCCGACTTCGCCCCTCCAGTAATGGACCCTCCGCGGGAGGCAGCTTCGCCGGAGGAGGAGATTCCCCCGGTGACGGTGGATGAAGTCCAAGAGGGGATTCTTCGCCTCCGCGCGAAGAAGACAGCCCCTGGGCCTGACGGCGTCCCTGCACGGGTGGTGGCAATCGCTGCCTCTCAGATGCAGGACAGGTTTCGGGACCTCTTCAGCGCGTGCTTTGCGGCTGGGAGGTTCCCGAAACTGTGGAGGGAGGGGCAGCTTTGCCTCCGAAAAGAGGGACGCCCGGCGGACTCCCCCTCGGCATACCGGCCCATCGTTCTGCTCGATGAGGTCGGTAAATTGTTCGAGGGGATAGTCGCCGACCGGCTCAACAGCCATCTGCGGGGGGTGGGGCCAGACCTGTCGGACGCCCAGTTCGGGTTTCGACAAGGGCGTTCGACGGTCGACGCCTTGGCCCTGTTGAAGGGCTAAGTTCAGGAGGCGGTAGAGTCGGGGGGCGGGGTGTTGGCGGTGTCATTCGACATCGCCAATGCTTTCAACTCCGTGCCCCACTCTACGATATTGGAGGCACTCCGGTATCACGGAGTGCCTCAATACCTGCGGAACCTCCTGGCCAGCTACTTGGAGGACCGAGAGGTCCTCCTTGTTGACAAGACGGCCACGGTCAGGAGGTACGGCGCGGAGTCCGGTGTTCCACAGGGGTCGGTTCTAGGCCCCCCCCTGTGGAACATCGGTTTTGATTGGCTTCTGCGGGGCACCCTCCTCCAGGGCACGAGTGTCATCTGCTACGCGGATGACACTCTCCTCGTTGCCCGGGGGAGGGACTTCAGGGAGGCGGCCTGTCTGGCCTCGGCTGGCGGATCCTTGGTCGCAGAAAGGATCCGCCGGCTAGGATTGAGGGTGGCGCTGAACAAGACCGAGGCCGTGTTCTTTCACGGGCCTCGGCAGCGCTGCCCTCCTGACGCCCACATAGTCGTGGAGGGCGTCAGGATCGAGGTCACGGCCCAGATGAAGTATCTGGGCCTCACGCTGGACAGCAGGTGGCGCTTCGGCCCACATTTCAGTGGGCTGTCGACGCGCCTGCTGAAGGCCACCGATGCCCTGTCGTGGCTCCTACCAAATCTGGGGGGGCCCAAGGCGCGATGCCGGCGGTTGTACGCCGGCATACTTAAGAGTATGGCCCTTTACGGGGCCCCAATCTGGGCCGACTCCCTCCATAGGAGGGAGAACGCGACCGCCATCCGCAGGCCCCAACGGGCCATTGCACAGCGGGTGGCGAGGGCCTACCGGTCAGTAGGCTTCGCGGCGGCGTGCGCTCTGGCGGGCACCCCTCCGTGGGAGTTGGAGGCATGGGTGCTCGCCAGAGTGTACTATTGGACGGCGCGGCGGAAGGCGCTCGGGGAGCGCCCCGCCGCGGAAGAGCGGGAGTCCGTGCGGCGGGAGGCGAGGGACGCGATAGTCGTCCACTGGACGGAGGACCTCGCCACCGCCACCTTCGGCCGCCGGACGTTGGACGCGCTCGGTCCAGTCTTGCAGGGCTGGCTCGAGCGTCCCCACGGTTTCCTCTCATTCCGTTTGGTGCAGGTGTTGTCCGGACATGGTTGTTTCGGAACGCACCTGCACCGGATCCGGAGGGAGGAAACCCCGGCGTGCCACGACTGCGGCGCGGAGGAGGACACGGCGCAGCACACCCTGGAGGTGTGCCCAGCCTGGGCAGAGCTGCGCCGTGTCATGATCGATGTTGTCGGGCAGGACCTCTCACTTTCCAGTGTGGTCAACTCCATGCTGGGGAGTGAGGAGGCCTGGGCAGCGGTTGCCTCCTTTTGCGAGGTAGTGATGTCGCAAAAGGAGGCGGCGGAGCGTGCGCGGGAGGATGATCCTCTCGCGCCACCGCTTCGCAGGCGGAGAAGGGGTGGGAGAAGGCGGTTGTTCGATCGTCTCCTCCCACCTCCTGGTGGTGACTAGCGGGCGATAGGCGCGGGGGCGCCTCTCGTCTGCATTGCACTAGTCACCACCATCGACGGGCGGGAATGGCCGAGCACGTGGTCATTCCCGGGCCCCTCCACTAAGGGAGGGGCGTGAAGGCCCCGCTGTTAAGGCGGGTGGTCGTCGGCGGAGGACTGGACGTAAAGGCTGTGCCAGTTTCCCAGTCCTCCTCCACTCAGAGACGATGCGGGAGTGCCGCTGGGTTACTTTAGTGGGTATACCGGAACTTTCCGGGGAGTCCCACATAGCCCGTCCCCATTCCCCCAATGGGCGGGTATGCGTAATGCATTTTTTCCCAGCGTGATCAAAAAAAAAAAAAAAAAAAAAAAAAAAGGTTAGGTTAGGTTTCGTAGTGTCCCCTGGTAACGTCCCAGTTCTGACCACCGTAACGGAGTGGCAGACTGGGTACGGCTAAAGTGCGCTGTGCATTCGTAGCTTACATTTTATTATTTTGCGGTTTCAGTTACGATCCCTGCGGAGGCAATGCCTACCCCTGCGCGGGACGCCCGCGGGCATTTTAAAAAACAACCTAAAGGCCCTTCTAAGGGCCAACCCAAAGGCCCTTCTCAGGGCCAACCCAAAGGCCCTTCTCAGGGCCAACCAAAAGGCCCTTCTCAGGGCCACTGTGACGCTTCAGCGTCAGCTGAAGAGGGTAGGACCTTCTATGGAGGAAGGCCGGAAGAGTTGGACTCCGACAACGAGTCCGTTGTGTCGGTGGCCAGCTCCATGGAGGTCGGGGAAGGCTCTCGTTCGCAGTCGCGGAAGCGGGCCTTCCTTAAGGAAGGAGGATCCGATGGCTCCTCGGGTTCGGCGAAGGAGAAGAAGAGGAAGGCGAAGGCCAAAAAGGCGGACACCCACGACGTTGGCCTGGCAGACGCCCAACTTCAGCTGGACGTGTCTCGGCGGGTGCAGCTCGAGCAGGAGTTGGAGGAGCGGGTCGCTGCGAAGGAGAAGCGGGCGCGTGATTCTCGGGCCAGCTCCGGGTACGGCGCGTCCCGAGTTGTCTACACGGACCACTCCCTAGCCGAGCTAGAGCGAATGGCTCAAGAGGATGAAGAGGAGATCGTAGAGGTCGCCTGCAAGTCTTCGCACCTAAAGGGGACCATACAAAAGGCCCTCAAATGCCGGGCCGTGAGCATGCGGGGCATTGTTGCGGAGCTGGTGCAGAGGCAGGCGACCGACGAGACGCGGCAACTGCAGGCGAGGGTCGATCGCCTGCAGGCGGAGGTCAGCCAGCTCCACCAGAAGCTGGCTGATGCTACGGCACGGCCAAGTCAGGCCGAGCCGAGACCGCTGGCAGAGGGCCCCTCCGCCTCCAACCTCGAGGATATCATCCGAAAGGTTGTGTTGGAGGAGAGGGCCTTCACGAGGGCCTGCATTGCAGGCATAGAGGACAGGTTGCTGCCGGAGAAAAGCTACCGGCTGCCACTTGCCGCAGACAAGCGGCTTGGCAAGCCGGGGCCGACCTCCCAGAGGGAAGAGGACCCTCTTTTGCCTGCCACCACCCCGTCCAACCAGCAGGGCTGGACAAAGGTGGTAGGCAAAGGGAAGGGAAAGGGGAAAAAGACGGCAGCGCCCCCCACCGCCGCAGCTCCTGCCGTGTCCCCCGCCACCACCATTCCCAAAGGCAAAGGGAAGGGGAAGGGGAAAGGGCCGCCCCCTAAGGCCGCCAGTGCTGCTCTCACAGCCAAAACCGCCGGCACCAGGAGGAAACTCGTTCCTCCAAAGACCGCAGCCGTCGTGGTGACGCTCACCGCGGAGGCTGCGGAGCGCGGAGAGACATACGCGTCCATACTCTTGCGGGCGCGTGCAAACGCCGATCCCACCCAACTGGGGATCGGCAAAGTCTCTTGCCGGCGGACCCAAGCCGGGGCTCGTTTGTTCGAGTTCCCGGGGGCAGAGGGCAGTGCCAACGCAGACCTCTTCGCAACAAAGTTGCGGGAGGTCATCGCGGACGCGGCCAAGGTGGCCCGGCCCGTGAAGACGGTGACAATTGAGGTGACCGACCTTGACGACACCGTCACCAAGGAGGAGGTGGTGGCGGTGGTGGCAGCAGTAGGGGGCTGTAGTGTCGCAGCGGTGAGAGCCCGGGATATCAGGGCCGGGCGCGGCGGCATGGGCACCATTCGCCTGGAGTGCCCAGTCGCCACTGCCAAAGCCGTCCTTGACAAAGGACGGCTCCGGGTCGGCTTCAGTTCGGGTGCGGTCCGGGCACTTGAGGCACAGCCCTTGCGGTGTTACAGGTGCTTTGGGGTCGGACACACCCGGGCCCTCTGCCCGTCCACGGTAGACCGCACGGAGAGCTGTTACCGCTGTGGCAAGGAGGGCCACAAAGCAGCCTCGTGCGAGGCCGCCGCGCCACGGTGCGCTGTGTGTGCCGCCGCTGGCCGCCCGGCAGGGCACATCATGCAGGGGAGGATGTGTAATCCTCCCCCTAAGAAGGGAAAAGCACAGGCGCCGAGAAAGCCTGCCGCTACCGCCACCGTGGCGGAAGAAGGGCTTTCGGCTGCTGCCGGCCTGGCTGAGGAGGAGGGGGGTGCGATGTCCGATTAATGCCAGTCGAACATCGCATCCTCCAGGCGAACACCAACCACTGCGGGGTGGCCCAGGATCTGCTGACGCAGATCATGGCCGAGTGGTTGGTGGACGTGGCGGTTGTCGCCGAGCCTTACTCGGTCCCCAGTACCTGGCTGGGCGACCGGGACGGCTTGGTGGCGTTGGTGGCGCGGTCCTCCACGGACTCTCCTCCCCTCTCGCTTTTAGAGAGGGGACCGGGATACGTGGCCGCCGCGTGGGGGGGGAATACGGCCCTGGTCGGGGTCTATTTCTCCCCAAACCGCCCTCTAAGGGATTTCGAGGACTTCCTCGAAATCCTTACGGCAGTCGCCGGGAGGGCGGCACCACGCCAGGTCGCCATATTGGGCGACCTGAATGCCAAGTCGGAGGCTTGGGGCAACCCGGCTGCCTCCTGCAACGTCCGGGGACGCGCCGTCGAATTCTGGGCGGCCTCGTGCGGCGTGTCCCTCCTCAACAGGGGGGCGGTCCACACGTGTGTGCGGCAACGGGGAGGGTCAGTGGTAGACGTCTCGTTTGCCACCCCTGCCCTGGCCGCCCGCGTTGTGAACTGGCGGGTGGAGACGGTGGAGACTTTGTCGGACCACCGGTACGTGCGGTTCGACATCTCCACCGGCCCTCGGGGGGGAAAGGCCCGCTCAGGCCAATCTCCCTTCCCGCGGTGGGCTCTCACCCGCCTGGACCGGGAGGCAGCCAAGGAGGCAGCCTTTCTCCAGGACTGGCTCTCACCCCCTGTCGAGCCGGTCCTGGACGTGGACCGCGTGGCGGTCCAGCTCAGGGCGTCCCTGACCGAGGTGTGCAACGCCAGCATGCCTCGGTCACGCCGTCCGCCTCCCCGTCGCGCCGTGTACTGGTGGTCGGAGGAGCTGGCGGGGCTACGGGCCACCTGCGTGGCGGCCAGGAGGGCCTACACGCGGAGTCGGCGGCGCACTACCCGGTCTCAGGCCGGGGAGGACCGCCTCTACGCCTCTTATCTAGAGGCAAAGACGGTCCTCAAGGCGGCTATGTGCGCCGCCAAGGACTCGGCGAGGGCCGAGATGCTGGAGGGCCTCGACAGGGATCCGTTTGGGAGGCCATATAAGGCGGCGCGGAACCAACTGCGCCCCTTTGGTCCCCCAGTCACGGAGACCCTGGAGCCGGCGTTGCTGGATGGGGTGGTCCGGTCTCTGTTTCCGCGCAGGACCGAGTTCGCCCCACCAATGATGAACCCCCCACTGGGGGGGGGAGTGGCTTCGCCGGAGGAGGTCCCTCCAGTATCGGCAGAGGAACTTCGCGCGGGGGTTCTGTCCCTCCGCGCGAAGAAGACGGCCCCTGGACCGGATGGCGTCCCCGCACGGGTGGTGGCCATCGCGGCGTCCCTCATGGAGGATAGGTTTCGGGACCTCTTAAGCGCGTGTCTGACGGCTGGGAGGTTCCCGAAACTGTGGAAGGAAGGGCAGTTGTGCCTCCTTCGGAAGGAGGGACGCCCGGTGGATTCCCCCTCGGCATACCGGCCCATCGTTCTGCTCGATGAGGTCGGTAAATTGTTCGAAGGGATCATTGCCACCCGGCTAAATAGCCACTTGCGGGAGGTAGGGCCGGACCTGTCGGACGCCCAATTCGGTTTTCGACGTGGGCGTTCGACGGTCGACGCGTTGGCCCTACTCAGGGGCCATGTGCAGGAGGCGTTTGAGTCGGGGGACGGAGTGTTGGCGGTGTCGTTCGACATCGCCAACGCCTTCAACTCCGTGCCCCACTCGACCATATTGGAGGCACTCCGGTACCACGGAGTGCCTCCATATCTGCGGGCGATCCTGGCCAGCTACCTGGAGGACAGAGAGGTCCTCCTGGCGGACAAGACGGCCAGGATCAGGCGCTACGGAGTGGAGTGCGGTGTTCCACAGGGGTCGGTGCTAGGGCCCCCCTTGTGGAACATCGCATTCGACTTCGTCGTTGGCTTTCGTAGAGAGCGGACGTGCGGACAGTGTTTTTAGAATCTTTTTTCTGATTGGTTGTTATCCAAAGTCGACTCCTCTCGTTCTATCTTCAGTGAGTTGCCATAAGACGCCGTGGCCATCTTGTGTTTAGAGTGAGTGCGCGAGTGTTGTGGGTGGAGTCACCTGTCTGGGTGACGTCTACCGTTTGACAGCTGTCAGCTGTCTCGTTTGACATTGACTTATGTCAGTGTCAAGCGTGCGTGACGTTGACAGCTACGTCGCTGTCAGTGTCAAGTGACGCGAGTGAGTGGCGTTTCGTTTTGCGCATAATATAAAGTGACGCTAAGACGGCAATCTAATTTACATTGTATATTTTATTTTATTATTTATTTTCTTTGCGCTTTATTGTGATAGTGACGCTTTCCGCGATAGTGACGCTTTCCGCGATATTGACGCTTTCCGCGATATTGACGCTTTCCGCGACATAGACGCTTATCCGCGATAGTGACGTTTCACTGTGTTTAGTGTAAGTGGTTGGTGACCTGGATTCTGGGATTTTAAAGGTCAGTGTTTTACCTTATATTTTTAATAATTTTAATACACGAACAGACGCGTTGTATTAATCATTGTCGCTATAAGCCAACACCATGGCTGATGGTATGGCTGATGAGGAGGCAGAGCGCCTCCACCAGCAACTAGTAGAAGCAGAAATGGAGCGCAAAGCCGAGGAACTGCGCATTCTCGCAGAGATGAGGCGCATAGATTTTACCCCGAAGGCGTCCCTAAATAGAACGCCGCCGCATGGATTCAGTACACCAATGGGCGAGATGGAAGTCATCATGGGTGACATACCGCAGGCGGGTGGGAAGCGCATGCTTTGTTCACCCGAGGAAGTTAGAGAAGCGGTGAGGCGTCGCGTGGGCGCCAAGAAGAATAGAGAGAGAGACATGAGGATTGAGGTGCCGCCAATGGAGAGCCTGCAATCAGGACCGACTTCTGCGACGACTCCACCCCTCACCCAGGCGACATGTGGTGAGGTAGAGCAAGAGCTGGACCCACTGGTGTCATCTAGCATTGAGACCCTGACGGGGCTGGCGACTGCCTCAACGAGGGGCATCATGGATGCGGCAAAGGCCAAGACATCTAAATTAAATAAAGATGAGATTGTGGCAATTGGCGCCCACACGGAGCGACTGAGTGCGGTGGTAATGCACCTGGCGCTGCGCCTGGCTGCTGCAGAAAACCGTGCAAAGCTGGCTGAACTGAAGCTGGCGGCCAGTACCCCATGTGGCTCCCAGTACCAGCATCAAGAGAAGGCCTCCTATGCCTCGGCCTTACGTCTGCCACGCCGGCAAGAGCCGGTACATATCGATGTTGCGACTGGGCCTACGCTGGCTTTTTACCCAGCGGATGAAAATGGCGCACTTAAGACTGCAGAGGAGACTAAGTCGGAGCTAAAAAAGGCGGTGGACCCAGCCAAGCTCTGGGTTCAGGTGGCCAAAGTCCGGAAAGTGGGCAATGCTGGGGTACTGGTCCAGACAACGGACGCTGAGTCGGCGAGTAGGCTCCGAGCGGCGATCCCATCTACGCTCCGGGTGTCGGAGCCAAAAAAGAAGCAGCCCCTGATTTGCCTGAATAGACTCGATGGTGACCCAACATTCGAGGACATACTGCTGGCGCTGCATGAACAAAACTTCCGAGAGGACCCCCAGTGGCCACTGGAGAGGGTGCAGAGGGAAGCAACTGGCGCGTTCAAAAAGAACCGATCACGCGGCGCGGCGCCGGCAACAGCGGCTATCTTCGCCTGCTCGGCTGAACTTAGAGAGGCGCTACTAACCAAGGGGCGGGTTTATGTGGGATGGCAAGCGGTGGAGGTCACCGACTACGTGGACGTGACCTGCTGCAACAAATGCCAGCAATATGGGCACCCGGAGCGATACTGTAGGTCCAAGGAGACCACGTGCTCGCGCTGCGGCGCAACTGGCCACCGCAGTGAAGAGTGCAAGGCAAGCACGTCGTGTTGTGCGACGTGCAAGCGCCTTGGGAAGAAGGGGGCGGCTAGCCATAAGACTGCCTCTAGAGACTGCCCAGCGAGATTGCACGCAGAGTCCAGGAGCGTTGCCATGACCCAATATGGCCAATAAAACCGCAATCAAGATTGGGCAGCTTAACCTCGCTGGGTCAGCACTTGCTACAAAGGAGCTTCCTGCGGTGTGCCGAGAGCTGAAAGTGGATATAGCGCTCCTTCAGGAGCAGTACCCACAGGCCGACAATATAGTCCAGAGTGGAGGCACAGCAAAAGCAGGGCTATATATACATAAGAGCAACATGGCCTGTGCGGTGCTGCAACACCTCACGACCGACCATTGCATAGTGGCGCATTTTGAGGAGCATGACCTGCACGTGGTCTCGGCCTACTTTCAGTATGGCGATGCCATAGATAGGCACCTGCACCACCTGGAAGGAGTGATGGAGGCACTAAGGGGAAAGCGCATCGTAATTTGCGCGGACGTTAACACCCACTCACCTGTATGGCACAGTGAGCCGCGGCACTACACTGGCCGTGGCCACGACGCGGAGCACAGGCGGGTATCGATGGAGGCGTTCATTGCTGCCCACGGACTCACTGTCCACAACTTGGAGGGCCAGCCCTTCACTTTTAGCGGCCCAAACGGGGAATCTAACATAGATATAACGCTGTCAACGAGAAATGTCAAAATTGACCAGTGGACCGTGCAAGAGGGTGCCAGCAGCAGCGACCACCGCCTCATCACCTTCCAGGTGGAAAGAAGAAGTGGGTATCGAGGAGGAGAATGCCGTAGTGTTGGGCCGGGCGAGGAGTCGGTGCGTTTTCGGGATCGGGGGGGTGGATTGGCCCCGCTTCCAGCAGGCAATCCATGGGCGAATGGGTAGGCTTGACTTTGGAAAGCCAGCGTCCTTTGTCTGCAAGGAATTTACGAAAGTCATTGTAGACACAGCGTGCCAGTGCTTGGGTATGAAAGGGCCACCAAAGGACGCGGGGTATGAATGGTGGAATCCGGAGCTCGAGAAGCTCCGGAAATTGAACAACAGGGCGAGGAACAAATGGCAGGGCGTACGTAAGGCTGGGGGATTGCGAGAGGAACGTTTGAGAGCGGAGTTTCATTTAGTGAGAGCGAGATATAGAGAGGCAATGGAGAAGGCGGAGCTTGAGCACTTCAGGAGGATTGCTGACTCCGGCAACAGTGACCCGTGGGGGTTGGCATATCGGGCTGCCAGTGGCAGGCTGAGGCCTCCCTCCCGGGTCATAAACGGTACTAAACTGGCGGGGGGCTTTGCGACCTCTGTGGGTGATGCGGCGACAGGTCTATTGCAGGCGCTTTGCCCAGATGACGATCCATCTTTGGATACCCCTTACCATAGGCAGGTTCGCGTCGCCGCCTCGCTCACCCCGTCAGGCCAAGCTGCGCCTCCTCTGTCGCGTGACAGTCTGGGGGGTATAATTAGGAGCTTGCCTAACACGGCCCCGGGATTGGACGGTATTAGTGCGCGCATTGTGAAGAATGTCTGGGAAGCCGTCCCCGCGGAAGTCACCGCGGTGTACGGCAAGTGTGTTTCTGATGGAGTGTTTCCAGATGTGTGGAAGGCTGGTCGGCTTCTTGTCTTGCCGAAGGGTAATGGGAAGCCACTCACAGACCCCAAGGCCTATAGGCCTATTACACTTCTGCCTGTGCTTGGCAAAATTTTAGAGCGCGTAATTCTTAAGTGCGCTCCGATGATCGGCAACCAGATCTCTGCCGCCCAGCACGGATTTTCTCCGGGCAAGTCAACCGTCACGGCGCTCAACGATATCATGAGCGCTGTGAGGGAGGGCTCGGGCAAGTATGTGCAGGCCATATTTTTGGACATCTCAGGCGCCTTTGACAACGCCTGGTGGCCGATGATCTTGACTAAAGTCAAGCGGGGGGGGTGCCCGCCCAACATCTTTATGATGCTGTCGGGCTACTTCGTCCGCCGACGTGTTGGTCTTTTCATCGGTGACCGGGTTGTGTGGAAGGTGTCCACCATGGGTTGCCCGCAGGGCTCCGTCCTTGGTCCACCTTTATGGAACCTGCTGATGGATGACTTGCTTCGACTACCGCTCCCAAGCGGCGTCCGAATGGTCGCCTACGCGGATGATGTGACGATTCTGATCGAGTCCAAGTCTCGTGCAGGAATCGAGACGGCTGCCAAGGAGTCGCTGGACATGGTCGCGGCGTGGGGAGCCAGGAACCGGCTGGGGTTCTCCCCCGCAAAGTCAGCCATGATGACGATGAGGGGAAAACTCCAGCGGGCCCCCACTGTAAAGCTTGCCGGTGACTCGATCAGGAGTGTCACTTCGACGATGGTGCTGGGTGTGGTGCTCGACGCAAGTCTTTCCTTTGCGCAGCATGCGCTATCGATAGGGGAGCGCGCGGCCAAGTGCTTCGGGAAGATGTCACGAGTGTCGGCATCGTCTTGGGGCATTCGATATCCCGGACTTCGCCTCCTCTATAGAGGCACTTTCGTCGCCACGGTAACGTATGCTGCTGCTTGTTGGTACAAACGAGCGACACTCCACGTTGTTCGCAGCGCGCTGCTCCGGTGCCAGAGACCAAGCCTGATTCTGCTGACGAAGGCGTACAGGTCTACCAGTACGGCTGCGCTGGCAGTCTTGGGTGGTGTTCTCCCGGCTGACCTGGAGGTGATCCGTGCTGGGAGGTTTGATGAGCAGCGCCAGGCCGCGGCCGAAGCACAGGTCGAACTAGAGGTGCGCAGGCGGGAGCTTGCCCGACGTAAGCGAGTGATCTGGAATGAGACGATGGATACGTGGCAAGAAAGATGGATGAATGAGGGGAAAGGAAGGGAACTGTACCGTTTCTTCCCGGACGTGGCTACTCGGCTCAAGTACACCTGGGTCGAGCCCGATTATCAGGTCTCCCAGATTCTCACGGGACATGGGTGTTTTAGGAAAAGGCTGAATGATATGAAGTTGTGTGAGGATAGTATGTGTTACTGCGGTATGGAAGAGGAAGACCTGCACCATGCGCTGTGGGTCTGCCCCCTGTATGAGGAGGCAAGGTGCGAGATGATGGACGGGATCAGCTGCATGGAGATCGGTGCGGTTTACTACCCGGATCTCGTTGGCTCACCGGCGAACTTTGCAAGGCTGCGGGATTTCGCGCATAAATGGCATGCCGCCCGGAGCGCACTGGAACGTCAAGAGAAAGAAGACAGAACACAAGCGCAAGAACAAGGAACAAGGACACAAGCGCAAGAAGAAGGAGGAACAAATTTAGGGACGCACGAAGGGTACGACGGCGAAGACAACGACGAAGTATCAACACTTTTGTAGTGTGATCGTTTCACCAGCCCAATTTTGGGAGAAGGTTGAAGGGACACACGTGGCTAATTTGTAAGGGATCAAGAAGCGCCTGCGGACCGTAAAAATAAGATTGCCAAGGGTGCTATGTCCGCAGCCGCCCCACGATTCGGCCCGTATAACATATGTTGGTCGGGCCATGGGAAGGTGGAGGGCTCCTGCGGGGCACCCTCCTCCAGGGCACGAGTGTCATTTGTTACGCGGATGACACTCTCCTCGTTGCCCGGGGGAGGGACTTTGGTCAGGCGGCCTGTTTGGCCTCGGCTGGCGGATCCTTGGTGGCAGGTAGGATCCGCCAGCTTGGATTGAGGGTAGCGCTGAACAAAACCGAGGCCGTGTTCTTTCACGGGCCTCGGCAGCGCTGCCCTCCGAACGCCCACATTGTCGTGGAGGGCGTCCGGATAGGGGTCGGGGCCCAGATGAAGTATCTGGGCCTCGTGCTAGACAGCAGGTGGCGCTTCGGCCCGCATTTCAGCGGGCTGTCGACGCGCCTGCTGAAAGCCGCGGACGCCCTCTCATGGCTCCTCCCCAACTTGGGAGGGCCGAAGGATCGATGCCGGCGCCTCTATGCCGGCATCCTTAAGAGCATGGCGCTCTATGGAGCACCCATCTGGGCGGACTCCCTCCACAGGAGGGAGAACGCGACCGCCATCCGCAGGCCCCAAAGGGCCATTGCACTGCGGGTGGCGAGGGCCTACCGCTCGGTGGGTCTCTCGGCGGCATGCGCTCTTATGGGCACCCCTCCCTGGGAGTTGGAGGCATGGGTGCTCGCCAGAGTTTACGAATGGACGGCGCGGCGGAAGGCGCTCGGGGAGCGCCCCGCCGCGGAAGAGAGGGAGGCAGTGCGGCGGGAGGCGAGGGACGCCATCGTCCTCCATTGGACGGAGGACCTCGCCACCGCCGCCTTTGGACGCCGGACGCTGGACGCGCTCGGTCCAGTCTTGCTAGACTGGCTCGAGCGGCCACATGGTTTCCTCTCGTTCCGTTTGGTGCAGGTGTTGTCCGGACATGGTTGTTTCGGAACGCACCTGCACCGGATCCGGAGGGAGGAAGCCCCGGCGTGCCACGACTGCGGCGCGGCAGAGGACACGGCGCAGCACACCCTCGAGGTGTGCTGACCTGACGTTGGCGTCGCTCTGGGTGTTCCCCTGATTAGCAGGGGACACTCCAGATGCGACGAAGGGGTAGTCTGGGTAGGTAGGTTAGGTGAGTTAGGAAAGCGGTGGGGCTCACTTCTTGGCCTCTGGGCGGGCCGCCTTCCCCTGCGGGGGGGAACGCCCGGAGCACCCCAGCTCTGCACCCTGCACTGCCCGGCTCTGCAGTGACCGGCTCTGCCCGCTCTGCACCTGGCTTTGCACTCGGCGCTCGTGCGGTTTGAGCTCCCCGAGTGCACTGACCAGCTCTGCACCCTGCTTTGCCCGGCTCTGCATCCGGGCTTTGCCCGCTCTGCACCTGGCTCTGCAGCCCGGAATCTCTCCTGCGGGTAGGGGTGGCCGCGGCTCGGGGGCGGGAGGTGGGCCCACGAGGAGGACGACTTGTCGTTGCCGACCCTCCTTTGACGTGGGATGGTCGGCAGGGACAAGTCGATGGTAGGAGGAGGCGGCGGAGCGTCGGTCTCGACGCTTCGCCGCACACGCGGTGGGCGGCATCTGGCCTTCGCGGATTCTGGCCGGATGCCGCATAGGAGGGGACCGTTAGGTCCAGCGCGGTGGAGGGTACGGCGCGGCACACCGTCTAGGTGTGCCCAGCGGGGGCGTAGCTGCGCCGTGCCCTCAGGAGGATGAAAGGCAGGTCCTCTCGCTTCCCGGTGTGGTGAATCTATGCTGGGGAGCGGGGAGGCCTGGGCGGCGGTTGCCTCCTTTTGCGAGGACGCCATGTCGCAAAAGGAGGCAGCGGTGGGGGTGGGAGAGGGCGGTTGTACGATCGCCTGCGCCCACCCCCTGGTGGTGATTAGCGGCGCCATGGTGCCAACGCCGATCCCACAAAACTGGGGATCGGCAAGGTCTCCTGTCGCCGGACACAGGCTGGGGCTCGGCTCTTTGAGTTCCCGGGGGCCGAAGGTGGCAAAAATGCTGACCTCTTCGCAGCGAAGCTGCAAGAGGTCATCGCAGATGCGGCCAAGGTGGCCAGGCCGGTGAAGACCGCGGCCATCGAGGTGACCGACTTGGACGACTCGGTCACCAAGGAGGAGGTGGTGGCGGCGGTCGCAGCTGTAGGGGGCTGTGGCGTCGCAGCGGTACGAGCCCGGGACATCAGGTCCGGCCGCGGCGGCATGGGCACCATCCGCATGGAGTGCCCAGTCGCCGCTGCCAAAGCCGTCCTTGATAAAGGACGGCTCAACGTGGGCTTTAGCTCGGGTGCGGTCCGGGCACTTGTGGCACAGCCCTTGCGGTGCTACAAGTGCTTCGGAGTCGGGCACACCCGGCCCCTCTGTCCGTCCACCGTGGACCGGACAGAGAGCTGCTACCGTTGCGGCAAGGAGGGCCACAAGTCCGCCTCGTGCGAGGCCGCCGAGCCGCACTGCGCCGCCTGTGCGGCCGTTGGCCGCCCGGCAGGGCACGTGATGCAGGGGAGGATGTGCAATCCTCCCCCCAAGAAGGGAATAGCACAGGCGCCGAGAAGGCCTGCCGCTACCTCCACCGTGGTGGAAGATGGCCTTCCGGCTGCTGCCGGCCTGGCTGAGGAGGAGGGGGTGCGATGTCCGATTAATGCCAGACGAACATCGCATCCTCCAGGCGAACACCAACCACTGCAGAGCGGCTCAGGATCTGCTGATCCAGACCGTGGCTGAGTGGTTGGTGGACGTGGCGGTGGTTGCCGAGCCTTACTCGGTCCCCAGTACCTGGCTGGGCGACCGGGACGGCTTGGTGGCGTTGGTGGCGCGGTCCTCCACGGACTCCCCTCCCCTCTCGCTTTTAGAGAGGGGACCGGGATACGTGGCCGCCGCGTGGGGGGGGGATACGGCTCTGGTCGGGGTCTATTTCTCCCCAAACCGCCCTCTAAGGGATTTCGAGGACTTCCTCGAAATCCTAACGGCAGTCGCCGGGAGGGCGGCACCACGCCAGGTCGCCATATTGGGCGACCTGAACGCCAAGTCGGAGGCTTGGGGCAACCCGGCTGCCTCCTGCAACGTCCGGGGACGCGCCGTCGAATTTTGGGCGGCCTCGTGCGGCGTGTCCCTCCTCAACAGGGGGGCGGTCCACACGTGTGTGCGGCAACGGGGAGGATCGGTGGTAGACGTCTCGTTTGCCACCCCTGCCCTGGCCGCCCGCGTTGTGAACTGGCGGGTGGAGACGGTGGAGACTTTGTCGGACCACCGATACGTGCGGTTCGACATCTCCACCGGCCCCCGGGGGGGGACGGGCCGCGCTGGCCAATCTCCCTTCCCGCGGTGGGCTCTCACCCGCCTGGACCGGGAGGCAGCCAAGGAGGCAGCCTTTCTCCAGGACTGGCTCTCACCCCCTGTCGAGCCGGTCCTGGACGTGGACCGCGTGGCGGTCCAGCTCAGGGCGTCCGTGACCGAGGTGTGCAACGCCAGCATGCCTCGGTCACGCCGTCCGCCTCCCCGTCGCGCCGTGTACTGGTGGTCGGAGGAGCTGGCGGGGCGGCCAGGAGGGCCTTCACGCGGAGTCGGCGGCGCACTACCCGGTCTCAGGCCGGGGAGGACCGCCTCTACGCCTCTTATCTAGAGGCAAAGACGGTCCTCAAGACGGCTATGTGCGCCGCCAAGGACTCGGCGAGGGCCGAGATGCTGGAGGGCCTCGACAGGGATCCGTTTGGGAGGCCATATAAGGCGGCGCGGAACCAACTGCGCCCCTTTGGTCCCCCAGTCACGGAGACCCTGGAACCGGCGTTGCTGGATGGGGTGGTTCGGTCACTGTTTCCGCGCAGGACCGACTTCACCCCACCAACGATGAATCCCCCACTGGGGGGGGTGGTGGCTTCGCCGGAGGAGGAGGTCCCTCCAGTATCAGCGGAGGAACTTCGCGCGGGGGTTCTGTCCCTCCGCGCGAAGAAGACGGCCCCTGGGCCAGATGGCGTCCCCGCACGGGTGGTTGCCATCGCGGCGTCCCTCATGGAGGATAGGTTTCGGGACCTCTTCAGCGCGTGTCTGACGGCTGGGAGGTTCCCGAAACCGTGGAAGGAGGGGCAGTTGTGCCTCCTCCGGAAGGAGGGACGCCCGGTGGACTCCCCCTCGGCATACCGGCCCATCGTTCTGCTCGATGAGGTCGGTAATGTAAGGACTTACCATTTGAGAAGGCAACCTACTTGCCTATTAAAACACTGGCAATATTTATTACTTGAAAGATGTATGAATTTCGAACAGAATAGCTGTAGATGTTTTTTGTTAATTTTCAATGTGTCAGAATTGGATTGAAGCCGCCCAAAAGGCAGGCGTATTGTAATATCTTACTAAATATATATAATATAAAGTTATTTTCCATGTTTAACTGCTGATCACCCTATCTACCCCCTTACATATTGCGAGAGGTACCGGGAAAGCCCTTGGCTGCTGTCTCATGCAAGGTGACAAGGTGTTGTTCCCTATAGCATACGCATCCAGGAAGTTGAGTGATGGAGAGAAGAAATATTCTACAACGGAGAAAGAGTGTCTTGCATTAGTCTGGGCGTTAAATTATTTTAAACATTTTCTTTGGGGTCTGAAGTTCCAGGTTATCACTGATCATAAGGCATTGTGCTGGCTACGAGGTAGAAAGGACATGAATGGAAGATTAGCTAGGTGGTCGCTGTGTATCCAGGCGTATGACTTCGATATTGTACATTGTTCAGGCAGAGATAACGTTATTGCTGATTTTTTGAGTAGGAATCCATTAGTGCAAGTCGAGGAGGACCCGAAGAGGACGGAGGAGGACCCCGACGATGGCATGCAGTTATATAGGATCGAGGTGGTCAAGATAAGAGATGACCAACTTAGAGATGAGTTTTGTAGGTGTTGGTTGGATAGGATAGCAGCTAGCGGGAGTAATGCAGTGAAGGGATTTAGTGTGATAAATGGCATTTTGTGTAAGAAAATCAGGATTATGAATTTTGATCGAATGCTAGTAGTTATTCCTAAAAATTTGTTACAGGAGGTGTTGAAAGAACTTCATGATGATCCATGGTCAGGAGGACATTTAGGTTTGGCGAAAACTTTGGCTAAGTTTAGAGCGAGGTACTTTATCAAGGATGCAGAGAGAGTGGTAGATAAATATGTAAGAAGTTGCGTGTTGTGCCAGGAGCGGAAGAAGGACTATCAGGTGGCCCAGTTACAACCTATTGTTGTGAACCGATTGATGGATAAAGTTGGGATAGATGTGTTAGGTCCTTTTAGGAAGTCGCTGAGAGGTAATAGGTATATCATTGTAAGTTTGGAATATGCAACGAAGTATGCAGTTTGTAGAGCAGTTCCTAGAGTGACAGCGCAGAGGATCAGCGAGTTCGCGTACCTTACTTTGACCATTCTGTTTTGGAGATAGCTGTCGATGACCCTCCTCAAGCCGATTGGACACTTTTCCTCAGCCAGACGGACTCTTATTGCTGGCCACCAGGCGCTGTCAAACGCTCCTTCGATATCCAAGGATATCAGCACCACTATCTTTTTAAGCTCAAGCTTGCCACGTATGTGCCGCATTAGCACATAAAGGGCGTCTTCTGTGCTCCTCTGGGGCATGAATCCGTACTGGCGAGTACTCATCCTTGGGATCAAATGGTACTTGAGGCGGGCCACCAACATCTTCTCATATATTTTCCCCAGTATCGGCAGAAGGCCGATAGGTCTATACGCCTTTGGGGTACTGTAGTCGTCTTTTCCTGGTTTCTTTAGTACAACCACTATCGCCTCCTTCCACACTTCGGGAAAGTGGTGACATCTCAGGCAGCCGTTCATGATTGCAAGGGCCACCTCAGGTGCGCCTTCAATGGCCCGGCAACAGATATCGGCGGTGAAACCGTCCACCCCCGGGGCCTTTTTGGCGTTGAAAGACCCACAAGCAGTCATCAGTTCAGCCATCGTGAATGGTGGATCGCACGAGTTATCGTGTCCTCCAGCATTCACGACCTCGGCCTTCTCTCTGAGTAGCTGATGGCTTGCGCTATCACTGTCCGTGTGATCTTCCGGGTAAAAAGTATTTGCCAACAGTTCGACCGAGCCCTTCGTGTCTAGCACTTGCCCATCCTTCTCGAGCGGCTGGTCCTCACCCCTTCCCTTGGTCCTCCCTATCACCCGATAAATCCCTTCCCAAACTCCCTCTCTGTCTTGTTTTGCGCAGAAGTTCTTCCAACTCTCGACGATGTCCTTGGCTGCTTCCGTCTCATACTCAACTTTATGTTTCAGGTAATCTTCGACGACCTTCGATCTTCGGGCTGGTGCAGCACACCTAATTCTATGTCTCCTGGTGGCGACTCCCCGCTTCATCTTCTCGAGTTTCTCAGACCACCACGGCAAGGTAAGTACTTCATTACTTTTTCTTAAAGGCATTGATGAGGCACATGCTTCTCTAATTGATTGCATATATTTACTAACTACTGTGTTTATTTTGTCAACTGTATCTACTGTATCTGAATTTAGTTTATTAATTTTATTAACTTGCATTAATTGGTTGAGTTTCTCACGAAACTCAGGCCAATTTGCTTTTTTGGTATTGTAAATTCTGGTGGTTCTATTAACTATTATGCCTTTCGACCTTTTTAATTTTATGTTAAAAACAATGCCGTTGTGGTCCGAGCTTGTTAGACCCTCGTCTACCCTCCAGTCATCCACCAGGTCCAGGATATCCGTCGAGCATGCTGTAACGTCGACGTGACTGCAGTATCTTTTTCCTCCTCTGATCGTATCGAAGGTCGGAATTTCCCCTCTGTTGAGTATGTTAAGACTCAGCTCGTCGAGAACCCCAGACACTTCTTCGCCCCTGTTGTCGATGGTCAAGCTCCCCCACCAGGTGCTTTTTGCGTTCGCGTCTCCTCCGATAATCCACATTCTTGAACCAACTTCTTCCTCGATGTGTTTGAGGTGGTCCAAATATGGTCCCACTGGCTGATCCGGCTCGAAATAGAAGGAGACCAACGTGATGCTCCAGGCACTGGTCCCGATCCCCACCACGACGATGTTGTTCGTGGTAAGTTTTGGGTACTGCGTGACTATAAGGTCATGGTCGAAGACCGCTATTGCGGCCTTTACAGTCCCATCTCCGGGATCAGTGCTCTGGAAGATCCGAACGCCCCCATAATTCCTCATTATTTTGGCCCCTCCAACGTATGGTTCCTGGAGGAGAGCGACAGCGACTTTTCGCTTCACTGCTTCGATCAGCAGCTCGTCTGTAGCGAGCTTTTTCCTCTGGAGGTTTGCTTGAACCAACTTGTAGAGGTCTGGGTTTCCGTGGGTGCCCTTAGCAATACGCCACAGTAGACCTTGCTATTTCATCCCACTTATGGCGTATCGGGCAATCAGGGCTAAAGGCGTTGTGGTCGGTGTCGTCGAGCTTAGCTCTTGTGCAGTTCTGGCACTTTGGTGGAACCCCCGCGAGGCAATCGGCGCATTCCGATTTGAGATGCGGGCCGCCGCAATGACTACACAAGTCGGCCGGCACCTTGCAAAATCGTCTGCCATGCCCGTAGCCCAGACAGCGAGTGCACTGGACCAGCGGGGTTTGGTCTTCCACCCTAACGCGCTGGAGTTCCACGTGCAGGCGTCCGAGTTCTATGGCTCGTCTCCATATGATTGGTGAGACGCCGACCACCACGTGAGCGGCGTGCGGATTTCTTGTCCTTCTCCTGTACTTAACTTCGATCCTGTCCTCCTCTTTGTCAAGGTCACGAAAAACGTCCCTGTTTTGATTCCTGAGTGCTCTGAGGACCTCTTCGTCCGAGTTGATAGAGAGGACTCCTCTGAGGATCAATAAGGGGTCCTTGTTTCTCATTTCCTCGACACTGAGGTCCTGTCTTTTTTCTTCCAGTCTGTTTTTAACTTTGTTCCTTTCTTCCCTAGTCTGGAACCCCATTATAATCTTGCTGTCCTTCGCTTTTCTTACTCTCTCTACTTTAACCCAGCCCTCTTTTGCGTCCACTGCATTTCTTATCTTGTCCAGAACCTGGTCCCCGGTTTCCGTATCGTCCTTTGAGGTGACCACGATGGAGTGCAGCGTACTTCGCGTTTGATTCGACCCTCCGCCGTGGATCGCAGCAACACTCGCATAAGTTGGAGTAATACTACGCTCCATTGCGGCTTTTAGGTCCTCCATCCTTTTGTTACTCTCCAGTAGTAACTTGGAATGTTCCTCGATACGCACCGCTAGCAGGTTCTGTTCAGGGCTGATAGAGAAGGTAGTGTCGGTAGCGGCAGTTTCTGACTCTACGTACTTCGTCGCTGCCTTTTTTGTTTTGGCCACCCCTTCGGCTTCCTTCACAAGCTGATACAGCCGTTCCAGAGCTTCAATTATGCCAGCTTTTATTTCGGTCTTGGTATTTCTTGAACTGCTTAGATGAAGTTTAGCTTTGTTCAAGCATGCCCTGGCTTCTGTCGTCCGATCCGCATACTGTAACTTTGGCGGCGTCGTAAGCACCTCTGTCAGTTTCGAGCGCAATGGAAGGGTTTTTGCTTCCTGCGACTCTTTTGGTCCTACTTTAGCAGGGCCGGCCTGCATCGTCTTGGTGGTTAAGGGTGGTGGTGGGTTTGTGCTTGTGTGCTTTGTAGCCTCCCATTCTCCAACACTACGCCGTACGCTTGGGGGTGAGGCTCTGGGTTTTTGCGGTGATTTTTCATCGTCCGCCTTTTTTATCGGCGTCCTCATTCCGATCATTATGTTGGAGGTATTCGTCAACAATTAATAATAAAATATAAAAATGTAAAAGTGTAAATATGTAAAAGTGTATAAAGGAAATAAAAGTGCGCTTAGGATCGTAAAGATCTACAGTAATTTTGCCGGTGTTTTCTATATAAAGAATTACACGGTCAGCTTTTTAGTTCAAAAGAACAGGTCAAGCAGCGAACATAAACAAAATGAAGAGTCTCGCTCTGTCAAAATATCTTAAAACTAGGTTCCAGATCAATGTCTGGTGTCAGTGAGCATTCAGGAGCCAATAGGCGTCAAAAAAATTTTTATAGGTAGAGTCGGAAAAATTTCGACTCTATGATAGAGTCGGTCTCTACCTTCCGCCAGATAGCCCTACCCGAGCCCTCCAAAAAGAACCCAAACTCGGCCTCTCTAGCTCAAGGGGTTTCGAAGGGATGAGAAGTCAATATATTATGTTTTTCGACCACAAGGGGGGCTTTGGGGGGGGAGGAGGGGTATATAATAGGGGGTTTTACGAATATATTATATGTAACTAAACTATTTTGTATGTTTGGGAAAATAAATTTTTGAAAGTAAATAAACTTGATTTCAACTAAATAAAATTTCAGATTTTTAAAAGAAAATGGGGGGGTCTGAAAGGTATGGCCTGTGGGACAAAGCGCATATGCAGGCCGGTGTTAATTTTGGGCTAACTCGCTCCGTTTACGAGTTATTCGTGTTTTTCTAAAATAGGGCTCAATTTGGCTTGGCAATTTTTGATGAAATTTTAAAAAACGCAAATATGTGTACTTTAACAGTGTTAGACTTAGGAGAGTTTTATAAGTTAGCATAAGAAATAAATTTTGATTTTAAATAATTTTTATTCAATAATAAATAAAATTTTAAGATTATTGAAAGAAAAAGGGGGGGTCCGAAAGGTATGGCCTGTGGGACAAAGCGCATATACTAGTTTACTAGTATATGCAGGCCGGTGTTAATTTTGGGCTAACTCGCTCCGTTTCCGAGTTATTCGTGATTTTCTAAATTAAAGACTAGTTTTGCTTGGCAAATTTTTAAAAAATGGGATTCTTTCAAAAATACCGATATTTGTGTTGTACCAGACTTGAGGAGGTATGTAAATATGGTATTATGTTGTTTATGGTTTCGAGTAATTTTTGGAATAATTTTAGGAACAATTAAATTTTTTTATTATACTGTTATTAAATGTTTTGATATTAGTTATGTTTGTTTACTATTACTGAGAATTTTGTGAAAGAAAAATATAGTTATTTTATATTTAAAATGATTATCTATAATTTAATGAGTAGACTACTTTTTTATATTTTAGAAGATTTTTGAAATAATTATTTTATAATTAAATAATTATTTCGTCATTAAGATGTATAATGAGTTTAAACAAGTAAGTAAGCGATAATCTTTCTTTCTGGAGTTTATGGAAGAAAAGGGGGGTAGGGATGAGGGTGGTAAAGGGTTAGCGGAGGATAAGGGAAGGCCGGGTAATGCTTAAAAGATTATTATTTACGCAAAAAATAATTTTGAAAATTTTCGAAAACACAAAAAATATTTTCAAAAATTTACAGAAAGTAATTGCATTCGGCTCAGGATCTGACCCGTCTTTAAGGCTCGGATCGCCTGGTCCCAGAGACTTAATTCAGACCTAGTTGTATTAGTCACAAATTTTGTTGTTCAAAATATTCACCTAAATAACCTACAAACAAAATTTTCACCACGCGACGCGTACAAAATGGCGTGGGAATTTTTAGATTTTATTTATTACGACGTATGTTTGAAAACACACTCTCTCGTTTCCACTCCTTTTCAAAATTTAAAAGTGCAATTAGTTAGTTTTTATGCCAGAAACTATTTATACAGCTTTATTTTTGAGCTAGGTTAATCCTAGACTGAGTTCTAGGCTTTTTAAAATCCAAAGTTTGGTAAACAAGGTATACAATGTTAATAATGGAGTTAGAGAAAAGGATATGATTCTAGACTATTTTAATTTTAGTATAAAAATTTTTATTCTAATTTTTCTGGAATTTTTTGTATATACTATTATTAAATTCACTATATAATTTAATTTAAAAAGCAAAAGAATTTTGAAAAGGTGTGTCGGAATTAAATTATTTAAACAATGCAAAATTAAAATCTGACGGCAAAATACCTTGTTTTGGTATTTCCGCTACCTAGATTTCTACGAAAAATCTTCAGGATGTTGCCGGCCACTCCAGGTGTCTCCTCAGGTCCTCGGAAAAGCAGTTTGCACCTCCTAGTGTGATTTTCCGCGGGTTTTGGCCGCGCGGAAAAATCCCCGAGTGACTTGAACCGCAGGGTGAGGCCCGGGGGCTCACGGAAACAATTTTCCGGAGTTCCAGGAATGTCGGGGGCACTCAGTCACTCACTGTCACTGTCTTTAATATTTGGATTATCCTCAGTTTCGGCAGAGATGGATGGTTTTCCGCGGAAATATTGCCTTTTTGCTTCTCCGATTTCGGAAAAACTCGCCCGAAAGTGTCAGGGGTTGTTCGAAAAATCCAATTTTTTTATGTGATGGAGTCACTGAGTTTATCCACAAGATAGCACCATAAAATTAATATGTCGTCGCGACCGTTTTCACTCCACATAAACTTTCCTTCAGAATTCCACTTTTCACTGTTTATTTACCGACTTTCGGCCGCCGCGCTTCGGAAAAAGCTGTGGAAAACAGACTTAACGGGGGCCAAAAAATCTGGAATTCCTAGGTTGTGTACTCACTGAGATGACGGTTTTTATTGTTAATTAAAAAGTAGGGGTCGCGCCGACTAATCGGGCGCCGCACGCTACTTTACAAATTTGTTTTGTTTTCCACTCACTTTTTGCTCGGAAAAAACTTGTTTTGATGCACAGCTCACTGGTTTTTTGACCGATTTTAATTTCAAAACCACCATTCGATAGGTTTCGTCAGCGCGCAACTTTTAAGTTATGTTTCGTGATTTTTGCGTTTGAAGCACTCAAAACTTGATTTTTACAGCGCGGAGCTCACAAAAACGTGGCCGTTCGGGTCAGCGGCGCGCGGGTCACTCGGTTAGGTTAGGTTAGGTTAGGTTAGGTTGGGGGGGGGGACCCCCCACAGCGCATACTTCCTCGTAGTGTCCCCTGGAAACGGCCCAGTTTGACCACCGTAACGGAGTGGCAAACTGGGACGGCTAAAGTGCGCTGTGCTCTCGAAGCGAATTTTATCTTGCCTTGTTGCTATCGAACTGCGGAGACTATGTCAAAGCCATTGCGGGATGCCCTCGGGCATTTCGTCAAACAACCAAAAGGCCCTTCTCAGGGCCAACCAAAAGGCCCTTCTCAGGGCCAACCAAAAGGCCCTTCTCAGGGCCAACCAAAAGGCCCTTCTCAGGGCCAACCAAAAGGCCCTTCTCAGGGCCAACCCAAAGGCCCTTCTCAGGGCCAACCAAAAGGCCCTTCTCAGGGCCAACCCGACGCTACGGTGTCAGAGGCTAGCCGCGCGACGTCTGCGGCTAGCTTCTATGAAATGGCGGACGAGTTGTTGTCGATGGAGGTCGACACACAATCGTTGAAGAGGAGAGCCTTCCTGAAGGGAGGGTCCGGTGGCTCCTCGAACTCGGTTTCGGGTTCGGAGAAGGAGCGCAAAAAGAAGACCAAGGCCAAAAAGCCTAAAGCGGACACCCACGACGTGGGACTAGCTGACGCCCAACGACAGTTGGACTTGGCTCGGCGGGAGCAGCTCCAGGACGACCTAGAAGAGCAGGTCGCTGCAAAGGAGCAGCAAGCGCGCATCGCCCGGGCCAAGGCTGGATACGGCGCGTCCCGCGTCGTATATACGGAGAATTCGCTGTTAGAGCTCGAGCGGATGGCTCAGGAGGATGTTGAGGGGATTGTGGAGGTCGCCTCCAAGTCCTCGCACTTGAAGGGGACCTTCCAAAAGTCCCTCAAGTGCCGGGCCGTCAGCATGCGTGGCATCGTCAGCGAGCTGGTGCAGCGCCAGGCGACTGACGAAACGCGGCAAATGCAGGCGAAAATCGATCGCCTGCAGTCAGAAGTCAGCCAGCTGCATCGGAAGCTGGCAGAAGCCACGGCCCGGCCAACACAAGCTAAGCCGAGTCATGCGGCAGGGGGCCCCGACCTCCCCCACGACCTTGAGGATATCATCCGCAGGGTCGTGGGTGAGGAGAGGGCCTTCGTGAGAGCCTGCTTCGCAGGCATTGAGGACAGGCTCATGCCGGAGGTTAGCCACCGACCACCGCTTGCGGCGGATAGGAGGCAAAATCAGTTGCGCGAGCAAGAAGAGGCCCCCTCTCAGCCGGAGGACGCCCTTCTCCCCTCCACCACCCCGACCAACCAGCAGGGCTGGACGAAGGTCGTCAAGGGGAAGGGGAAGGGTAAGGGCAAAAAGACGGCGGCGGCCGTCCCTGCCGTCCCTGCCACCACCCCTGCCAGCCAGTCGCAGTCGGCTGGCCAGGAAAAGGGGAAAGGGAAGGGGAAAGGCTCCCCCCCAGCCGGTGCGAAGAAACTCGTACTACCGAAGACCGCAGCCGTCGTGGTGACTCTCACCGCGGAGGCTGCGGAGCGGGGCGAGACCTACGCGTCCATCATGATGCGGGCGCGTAGCAATGCCGATCCCACCAAACTGGGGATCGGCAAGGTCTCGTGCCGCAGGACGCAAGCCGGGGCTCGAATTTTTGAGTTTCCGGGTGCGGAGGGTGCAGCCAACGCGGACCTCTTTGCTACCAAGCTAAAAGAGGTCATCGCGGACGCGGCCAAGGTTGCCAGACCAATAAAGTCGGCGGCCTTAGAGGTGACTGATCTGGATGATTCAGTCACCAAAGAGGAGGTGGTGGCGGCGATCGCAGAGATAGGTGGTTGTAGCGTCGCAGCGGTGCAAGGCCGGGGCATCAGGCCCGGCCGCGGCGGCATGGGCACCATCCGCCTGGAGTGCCCAGTCGCCGTGGCCAAAGCCGTCCTCGCCAAGGGACGGCTTGCCGTAGGGTTCAGCTCGGGTGTAGTCCGGGCTCTCGCGGACGAACCTCTGCGGTGCTACAGGTGCCTCGGCATCGGACACACCCGGGCCCTCTGTCCGTCCAGCGTCGACAGGACGGACAGCTGCTACCGCTGCGGCAAGGACGACCACAAGGCCGCCTCCTGCAAGGCCGCCACGCCGCACTGCGCGGTGTGTGCCGCCAGTGGCCGCCCAGCCGGCCACGTTACAAAGGGGAGGAAATGCAATCCTCCCCCAAAGAGGGGCAAAGCGCAGGCTACGATCCGGCCTGCCGCTACCACCGCCGTCGTTCCAGAGACTGGGACTACGGTGGCTGCTGGCCTGGCTCTGCCTGAGGAGGAGGGTGCGATGTCCGATTAATGGATAGAGTCGAACATCGCATCCTCCAGGCGAACACCAACCACTGCAGAGCGGCCCAGGATCTGCTGATGCAGACCATGGCCGAGTGGTTGGTGGACCTGGCGGTGGTCGCCGAGCCGTACTCGATCCCTGGCCGTTGGCTGGGTGATCGGGACGGCTTGGTGGCGTTGGTGTCGCGGCCCGCCACGGACTCCCCTCCCCTCTCGCTTTTAGAGAGAGGACCGGGATACGTGGCCGCCACGTGGGGAGAAATTGCCCTGGTCGGGGTGTATTGCTCCCCAAACCGCCCTCTAAGGGACTTCGAGGATTTTCTCGAGGTCCTTACGGCAGTCGTCGGGAGGGCGGCGCCACGCCAGGTCGCCGTGTTGGGCGACCTGAACGCCAAGTCGGTGGCCTGGGGCAACCCGGCCACCTCTTGCAACGTCCGGGGACGCGCCGCCGAATTTTGGGCGGCTTCGTGCGGTGTGTCCCTCCTAAACAGGGGGCAGGTTCACACGTGTGTGCGGCAGCGGGGAGGGTCGGTGGTTGACGTCTCGTTCGCCACCCCCGTGTTAGCCGCCCGCGTCGTGAACTGGCGGGTGGAGATGGTGGAGACCATGTCGGACCACCGATATGTGCGGTTCGACATAGTCCCCACCCAGGGCCCGCGGGGTGGGACGGCTCGGCGGTCAGGCCGATCCCCCTTCCCGCGGTGGGCTCTCACCCGCCTGGACCGGGAGGCAGCCCTGGAGGCGGCGTTCCTCCAGGACTGGCTCTCGCCCCCTGTGGAGGCCGCCGTGGACGTTGACGCCGCAGCGGTCCAGCTCCGAGGGTCCTTGACCGAGGTGTGCAACTCCAGCATGCCTCGGTCTCGCCGTCCGCCTCCCCGTCGCGCCGTTTACTGGTGGACGGAGGGGCTGGCGGAGCTACGGGCCGCCTGCGTGGCGGCCAGGAGGGCCTATACGCGGAGCCGGCGGCGCACAACCCGATCACAGGCCGAGGAGGACCGCCTCTACGCTTCCTACATAGAGGCAAAGACGGTCCTCAAGTCGGAAATGTGCGCCGCCAAGGACTCGGCGAGAGCCGAGATGCTGGAGGGTCTCGACCGGGATCCATATGGGAGACCGTACAAGGTGGCGCGGAACCAGCTGCGGCCCTATGGTCCCCCACTGTCGGAGACCCTCGAGCCGGCGTTGCTGGATGGGGTGGTCCGGTCCTTGTTTCCGCGCAGGACCGACTTCACCCCACCAGTGATGGACCCCCCGCGGGAGGCGGCCTCGCCGGAGGAGGAGATTCCCCCGGTGACGGCGGATGAGATTCGTGAGGGGATTCTCCGCCTCCGAGCGAAGAAGACGGCCCCTGGGCCGGACGGCGTCCCTGCACGGGTGGCGGCAATAGCTGCCTCTCAGATGCAGGACAGGTTTCGGGAACTCTTCAGCGCGTGCTTTACGGCTGGGCGGTTCCCGAAACTGTGGAGGGAGGGGCAGCTGTGCCTCCTCCGCAAGGAGGGACGCCCGGTGGACTCCCCCTCGGCATACCGGCCCATCGTTCTTCTCGATGAGGTCGGTAAAATGTTCGAGGGGATCGTCGCCGACCGGCTCAACAGCCATCTGCGGGGGGTGGGGCCAGACCTGTCGGACGCCCAGTTCGGGTTTCGACGTGGGCGTTCGACGGTCGACGCCTTGGCCCTGCTCAAGGCCCAGGTGCAAGAGGCAGTGGGGTCGGGGGAGGGGGTGTTGGCGGTCTCGTTCGACATCGCCAACGCCTTCAACTCCGTGCCACACTCGACGATATTGGAGGCGCTTCGGTATCACGGAGTGCCCCAATACCTGCGGGACCTCCTGGCCAGCTACTTGGAGGACCGCGAGGTCCTTCTTGTGGACAAGACGGCGACGGTCAGGAGGTACGGCGCGGAGTCCGGTGTTCCGCAGGGGTCGGTCCTAGGCCCACCCCTGTGGAACATCGGTTTCGACTGGCTCTTGCGGGGAGCCCTCCTCCGGGGGACGAGCGTCATCTGCTACGCGGACGACACACTGCTCGTTGCCCGGGGGAAGAACTTTAGGGAGGCGGCCTGTCTGGCATCGGCTGGCGGATCTTTGGTCGCCGGAAGGATCCGCCAGCTGGGACTGCGGGTGGCGCTGCACAAGACCGAGGCCGTGTTCTTCCACGGGCCTCGGCAGCGCTACCCGCCTGACGCCCACATAGTCGTGGAGGGCGTCAGGATTGCGGTCGGGACCCAGATGAAATATCTGGGCCTCCTGCTAGACAGCAGGTGGCGCTTCAGCGCACACTTCAGCGGGCTGTCGACGCGCCTGCTGAAGGCCGCCGATGCCCTCTCGTGGCTCCTCCCGAACCTGGGCGGGCCCAAGGAGCGGTGCCGGCGCTTATACGCCGGCATCTTGAAGAGTATGGCCCTCTATGGGGCTCCGATTTGGGCGGACTCCCTCCGCAGGAGGGAGAACGCGACCGCCATCCGCGGGCCCCAGAGGGCCATCGCACAGCGGGTGTCGAGGGCCTACCGGTCGGTGGGCTTTGCGGCGGCTTGCGCTCTGGCGGGCACCCCTCCCTGGGAGTTGGAGGCGTGGGTGCTCGCCAAAGTGTACGAGTGGTCAGCGCGGCGTAAGGCGCTAGGTGAGCGCCCCGCCGCGGAAGAGCGGGAGGCCGTGCGGCGGGAGGCGAGGGAAGCCATCGTCCTCCATTGGACCGCAGACCTCGCCACCGCCACGTTTGGACGCCGGACGCTGGACGCGCTCGGTCCAGTCCTGCAGGGCTGGCTCGAGCGGCCACACGGTTTCCTCTCGTTCCGTTTGGTGCAGGTGTTGTCCGGACATGGTTGTTTCGGAACGCACCTGCACCGGATCCGGAGGGAGGAAACCCCGGCGTGCCACAATTGCGGCGCGGAGGAGGACACGGCGCAGCACACCCTTGAGGTGTGCCCGGCCTGGGCCGAGCTGCGCCGTGAACTCATTGGAGTAGTCGGGCAGGACCTCTCGCTTCCTGGCGTGGTCAACTCCATGCTGGGGAGCGAGGAGGCCTGGGCGGCGGTTGCCTCCTTTTGCGAGGATGTCATGTCGCAAAAGGAGGCAGCGGAGCGCGCGCGGGAGGACGATCCTCTCGCTGCGCCGCTCCGCAGGCGAAGAAGGGGTGGGAGAAGGCGGTTATACGACCGTCTCCTCCCACCTCCTGGTGGTGACTAGCGGGCGACAGGCGCGGGGGCGCCTCTCGTCTGCATTGCACAGTCACCACCCTCGTCAAGTGGGAATGGCCGAGCACTCACGGTCATTCCCGGGCCCCTCCACCCGGAGGGGCGTGCGGGGCCTGCCGTAAAGGCGGGCAGTCGTCGGCGGAGGACTGGACGTAAAGGCTGTGCCAGTTTCCCAGTCCTCCGTCATTCGGACGAAGCGGGAGTGCCGCTGGGTTATTTTAGTGGGTATACCGGGCTTGCCCGGGGAGTCCCACATAGCCCGTCCCCATTCCCCCAATGGGCGGGTATGCGTAATGCATTTTTTCCCAGCGTGATCAAAAAAAAAAAAAAAAAAAAAAAAAAGGTTAGGTTGGGGGGGGGGGGGGGGGGGGGGGGTGCGGGTCAGGTCACCTCCACGTTGGCCTAGTTGGTTGCTGGTCTCTTTCGGATACGTCCGGGGAGAAGAGCAACCCGCTGGGCTGGTGCACCCTGGGCACCGTCAATAACTTCCCATTCGTGGGTTCTTGTTGGCGGTGGCGAATACCTGACGGGGGGGAGGGGGGGACTTGTCGCTCTGGGTGTTCCCCTGATTAGCAGGGGACACTCCAGACGTGACACAGGGGTAGGCTGGGTAGGTAGTGGTAGGTCAGCGGTGGGGCTCACCTCCAGGCCTCTGGGCGGGCCGCCTTCCCCTGCGGGGGGGAACGCCCGGGGCACCCCAGCTCTGCACCCTGCACTGCCCGGCTCTGCAGTGACCGGCTCTGCCCGCTCTGCACCTGGCTTTGCACTCGGCGCTCGTGCGGTTTGAGCTCCCCGAGTGCACTGACCAGCTCTGCACCCTGCTTTGCCCGGCTCTGCATCCGGGCTTTGCCCGCTCTGCACCTGGCTCTGCAGCCCGGAATCTCTCCTGTGGGTGGGGGTGGCTGCGGCTCGGGGGCGGGAGGTGGGCCCACGAGGAGGACGACTTGTCGTTGCCGACCCTCCTTTGACGTGGGATGGTCGGCAGGGACAAGTCGATGGTAGGAGGAGGCGGCGGAGCGTCGGGCCCGACGCTTCGCCGCACACGCGGAGGGCGGCATCTGGCCTTCGCGGATTCTGGCCAGATGCCGCATAGGAGGGGACCGTTAGGTCCAGTGCGGTGGAGGGTACGGCGCGGCACACCGTCTAGGTGTGCCCAGCGGGGGCGTAGCTGCGCCGTGCCCTGAGGAGGAGGTTTGGTGGCAGGTCCTCTCGCTTCCCGGTGTGGTAAATCCATGCTGGGGAGCGGGGAGGCCTGGGCGGCGGTTGCCTCCTTTTGCGAGGACGCCATGTCGCAAAAGGAGGCAGCGGTGGGGGTGGGAGAGGGCGGTTGTACGATCGCCTGCGCCCACCCCCTGGTGGTGATTAGCGGGCGGCAGGTGCGGGGGCGCCTGTCGTCTGCATTGCACAATCGCCACCCTCGTCGGGCGGGAATGGCCGATCACTCACGGTCATTCCCGGGCCCCTCCACTGAGGGAGGGGCGTGCGGGGCCCGCCATTGTGGTGGGCATTCGTCGGCGGAGGACTGGGCGTAAAGGCTGTGCCGGTTTCCCAGTCCTCCTCCATAAAGACGATGCGGGAGTGCGCTGGTTTATTTTAGTGGGTATACCGGGCTTGCTCGGGGAGTCCCACATAGCCCGTCCATTCCCCCGATGGGCGGGTATGCGTAATGCATTTTTTTCCAGCGTTATCAAAAAAAAAAAAAAAAAAAAAAAAGGTTAGGTTGGGGG